>ML111202.1:19008-81943 GCA_003697995.1 Taxidea taxus jeffersonii | reverse complement strand
TTTTTTTTTTTTTTAAAGATTTTATTTATTTGTCAGAGAGAGAGGGAGAGAGAGTGAACGAGCACAGGCAGACAGAGAGGCGGGCAGAGGGCGAAGCAGACTCCCTGCCGAGCAAGGAGCCCGATGTGGGACTCGATCTCAGGACGCTGGGATCATGACCTGAGCCAAAGGCAGCTGCTTAACCAACTGAGCCACCCAGGCGTCCCCTGCCCTCACTTTCTGTGGGTGAGAAGAAGAGAGGCCTAGGATAATGTGACCAGTAGGAAGCAGGGCTTGGATTTGACCCCACGTGTCCACACTTGGAATCTAGCATTTTCTCTATTATACGGGGTCTGTTGCAAAGCCATACCAGGAAAATCCTCACACCCAAAAAAGTAGCCAAGGGAAAGCTAGATGTGTGTCTGAGATAGAAGAAAGGGAAAAGGCAGGGATATGAAGTTATGTTCTGTGTGCTGGGAAGCTAGAGAAGATGAGAGAGAGCCCAGAAGCTGGCTTTCTTGGTATCATACAAGTGAAAGGCCAGGCGAGGGCACACGTAGTTTGGAACGGGGACCAGGATATTCAGGGTCTCAGATTCCCAGCAGACTTGGTTCCTAGCAGAGTAAACTTGTGCTGTGATTCCTGGGTTCTAGGGACAGTTTCATGGTACAGTCCAGGGGTCAAGAACATAGACTCTGCTTGCCTGGATCAGTCCGGGGTCTGCCGTTTACTAGCAAAGTGACCTTGGGCAGGGTAATCCTCTCTGCCTCAGTTTCTTCATCTATCACACATGGATAACAGTAGTAGCTCCCTCAAAGTTATTGTGAAGATTCGATGAAATGATACCCGTGAATCCCTTAGAACAACGCCTGACACCCGGGAGGCACACATTGTCATGTTTATCCCCTCAGTTTGTGCCCAGCGACTAAGGATAGCCCGCTGGAGAAGAGGTGGGCACTCTTCCTGCCCCGTGGGCTATAGTTGCTATAGAGAGTAACTGATCTGCAGTTACTCTCTAAGCCCTTGGGGTCACCGTGATGGCTTGTAAGGTTCTCTTGTGTTTTGGCCAAGCTTCCACTCTGCTTCTGGGTGAGGTGAGCCCCCATGACAAACAGATCTGCTTGTTCACGGAGAAGCCACAATCCACCAGGGGCCTCCGGGGAACTCAAGGCATTGAATGTACAACACGTGGATTGTTTTTTATTTCTGTTTTGGTTTTGGCAGGAAACAGCAAGAGATTGACTCCAAAGATGCTATTATTTTGCATCAGTTTGCAAGACCTAACAATGGTGTCCCCAGTTTGTCTCCTTTCTGTTTGAAAATGGAAACTTACTTAAGGATGGCTGACTTACCCTACCAGGTACTTGTGAATGAATGGGTCTTACTGTTACAACAGGAACATCAGAGGGGTGGTCCTCATCTCACACGGTGGGAAGGGCTTGCTTTTGGTGCTGGAGGGGTGGGTGTGAAATTAGCCCTGCCTGGTTCTTAGCAGATGCTTCTGAGAGACTGGATTGTAGAGTCTGTTGATGTTCACACCCAGGTTAATGGAGGGATCCAAAGGGTTTGGATTTCTGTAGGTTTCTGGGTCATCGTATTTTTTTTCCTGACATGGAATAGGCCTTGATTAAGCTTGGCGAGGCCTCCTGGATAGCAGTTAATTAAGGTGGGTGTACCATTGTTCCATGTGGTTTTTTCCTTGAGATTTTTGTTTGACAGCATTATATTTTGTCTCTCGTGAGTCCTGGGGGGGGGGGGGGGCAAAGCACCTGGCAGGCCACGAGGGAGATAGTGAGATAGCTGTAGATTTTGGGAGAGCATTTCCTCAGTGCTCCACCTTCCTTTTGAGTGACTTTTGGGGAAACATTCGCTCATTTCAGCATCAGAGAATGAACATGGGAATGTATTTAATGGTATCCATTTCTCTGTGAGTTGTGTCTCACAAATTTGGCAGGTTGTGTTTTCATTATTATTCAGTTCTAAGTATTTTTACAAAAAAATTTCCCATCTCTTTTTCTTTTTCACAGAATATCCAGCTATACACAAGTTCTTTAAGCTTTGATTTTTGTCATTGTTTTTAAATTTTGTGATCAGAGCAGATAGTCACTGTGATACTGATTCCTTGAAATTTACAGAGGCTGTCGCCTAGTGTGGCTAGTTTTTATGAATGTGGAAGATCATCCCACATTCTCCATTTAGGTGAAGAGCTCTCTAGATTTACTTGCTTGGGCATTTGTTTAGTGGATTATTTAGATCTTGGACATCTCTGCGTATTTTCTGTTTGCCTGTTCTGGTATTTCTTAAAGGAGTGGATTAAAATATCCAAGGGTATTTGTTGATTTCTTTTTTCTTCCTGCCATCGTCTGGGTTCTTGCTTTATGTAGAAGATCATATGGTTAGGTACATACAATGTGAAAGATCACAGTTGTACTCTTTTGCTTCTTTTCCCAGTATATACAACACCTGGCTATGTCCCCTGCTTCTTTTTTTACCTCTTGAATTTTATATCATCAAATATTGAGATTGGTTCTCCAGCTCTCTTCTGGTTCATATTTGCTTGGGATGCCCCTCTCCATCCTCTTTCCCTATTTTTTTGTGAATCCGTCTCTCATAGACAGTGTATTACTTGTAGCTGATCTAGGAGTCCTTAATTGGTGTGGTTTTTTCATTTATAATTGTAATTATTATTTAACTATGAGTTATCTCTAACATCTTTCTTCCTCCCTCCCTCCGTCCCTCTTTCCTTCTTTCTGACATCTTAATATTTTTTCCCCCATTATACTTGGCTTTTTAAAATTTTTTCTTGTTTTCTGCATTCTAGTGGGTAGTTAAGAAACTTTCTTATCACTTAGAACAAATTCTGTTTTTGTTGTTGTGGTGGTTGCTCTTAAGATCCAAATTTGAGTTTATTTATCCCTATTGTCATTTCTCAAGTGCAGGTTGCTCCTCTAATAATACAAGGATCATACAGGTTCATGTGAACTTTAGGTCTCTCTTTTCCAAGCCCTGATCCCAGGTGTGTTGTTGTTGTCTAATGTTTTAATTCTGAAATTTTGGAAATCCTATCCTTTTTTCCTGGTTCTTTTTTAGGCCACAGGGCTTACCAAGTTTCTGACTAGCCTTATTTCCCGTATATCTTCTCCTCCGGGATTATTTATCCTCTTATTTGAGCACTTTCTTGGTGCATATTTTCACATTGAGCCTTTATGCAGCAAACCTCCAGTGGCTTTGCTCACTTGCTGATGCCTTTATTTCTCCCTCATGTTTGAAATGTCTATGTTCAAAGTTCTTTGCCTTCAGGGCTTTAAAAATAACACTCCCTTGTCTTTCTGCATTGGTATTGTTATTGAAAAACCTGATGTTTTTCTCTCTTTCTCTCTGGAAGCGTTTAGAATTTGAACTTAATCTCAATAACTTACATTTCACTAATATGTGCCTTGGTGTGGGTTTATATATATCTTGTTCAGTCCTTTCTAAACTCTTGTAGTATAAAGTCTCGAATCTTCTTTAAATTCTGGGGAATTATTAATTTTCTTCAAATAATTCCTTTTCTTTTTTTAATTTGTTTTAGCCTTCTTCTTTCTTGTCCCCTATTATCTGGACACCAAAATCTCTGCTTTTATTTTCTCTATCTCTGAACATAATCCTTTATTGTTTTCTTCTTCCTTCTGGATGGATTCCTTTTCCCGACATTCCATTGTCTCTATTTTTTTCTTGTGTTATTGTAATGCTTATCTATTGTGTTCAACGTCTGTATTTTTCTCCTTCATATTTCCCCTTGGTTTGTATTACAGTTTCTTCTTTTACACCTTAGAGGGTCTCTTATGCTCATTGAAATCAGTCTGTCCCCACGATCCTGCTTCACGGTGCTGACGTTCCGTCCGATGCTCTTCTGTGACAGCATTTGTGTGCGTTCCGTGTCGGCTTTGGTTTGAGATTCCCTTTTTACCAGAGATGTCCGCTCTCCTGCCTGGGGATTTGTACAGGGCAAGGGCCAGAGCTCAGGCTACAGGTTGTGTGCCTCTGAGGGGATGTAAGAAAAGTAAGAGGTGAGCTCCAGGCAGCCCCAAAAGCACTTCGGTCCCTCTGGTTTGCTGCCTTTCCTCCAGGGAAGGTGGCTCCGACTGGTCAGGGGCTCACCTGTAAGCTCTAAGTGGCAGTACCAGGAGGAGGGGTCTCTCTTGCAGGTAACAGAGCAGCTGGACCTAGCTCTTGGCTGCTGGGATAATGTTAGCCTGGCAGTTCCCAGTGCCTCCACCGACCCCCCAAACCTGTGCTTTCTGAGCCAGTTTCTCTGCAGAGGAGGGGTTGGGGTGGCAGGGACCCTCCTAAGGCAGTTCTGGGATGAGATGAGTGGCTCGCCAAGTGCCATTACGGAGGCCTCACTGGGGAAGCAATGGAGTGACATCTAACTGGACTGCTGGACTGTGGGTGCAGGGCTCTGGGAGGGCACAGCCTGTCTGGGGAGGGATGGAGGTTGCTTAAGACTGGGACCTGGAAGGCAAAGGCTGAGTCTGGAGAGAGGAGCGGGGAGACCATTCAGGACTTTGTAAGCCAGGAGTAGGGGAGAAATCAGCACAAAGACAGACAAAGCTTGAAGCCTCTAGATGCAGTGGGTCAGATTTGAAAGATTGCTGTTGAGCTTGGCATTGGCAGCCAGCACTGGAAGACACGTGTCACGGAGGTGCTCCTGTTGAAGGAAGAGGCCGGCTGTGCTCCCCTTTCCCTTCTTGCCTTCAAGCCTGCAAGTGCTGACGGTTGCAGCCCCGCCTGGACCAGCAGCCGGACTGCCTGCATCCCTGTCGCAGAGCAGCTGCTTTTAGTGGGTGTGACTGGGACAGCAGGACACACGTCTCACCGGGAAGCCTAAAGCTAGTGCCGAGGCCGTCGAGGAGGTGGCCACCTACCCCCTTGCAAAATTATTATTTCTTGTTAAGTATGTATGTATGCATTTTAAAAGAAAGGTGTAGGCATGTTTTACCTTCTGTGAGGTCTCTGTGGAAAATAAATGGAGGGGCAGAAATTTAGGACAGAGAGCTCAGGGCAGAGATTTAGGCGAGAGAAAATAGTTCTGTGGTTTAGAAGGTTGCTCTGTGCCTGCTGTGGGTACCTTGGGACCTGTGTGCCCTCAGTGGGGGGCTGGATTGATGCAGGCCGTGCCTGGGAAGTGCTTGGCGGGGGGTGCATCGCCTGTGCTCATCGGTACAGAGGCATTTTGTCAGAGATCCAGGAGCTCTACACTCTGCCCCTTCTTTGCTCTGTGCCTTGAAAAAGAAAAGATTAAAATGTCATATTCCTAAGAGTACAACATTATATTTGAAGCTTTTTTTTTTAATGTTTTAACCAGAGAGAGACTGAAATAAATATTTAATGACCATTAGTAGAAACTCAAAGGCTTTTTTTAAAAACCTTTGATCTATTGGTCACAGTTACTTATCTTTCCATCTTTTTAAAATCAGATTACACATATTGGTAGGTCAATTTCAAAAACCTTTCATTATGTTATAATTATAGATTCATAGGAAGATGCAGAAAAGGTACAAGGAGGTCCTGCAGATATGGTTAATTTTTTTTTTCAAAATGAAAATAGCTTTACCTTTTTTCCCCCTGATTACACAGAGATGATATATGGTCCTTATAAGAATTTCAAGCAATACACAGAGTGTGAATGAAAATCGCCTGTCATCTTACTAGCTACAGATCACCATCACTAAAACTTTGGGCCATCCTTCCCTACATTTCTACAGACACACACAAAGATGCCTACATTGTTTGCCGTAACTGATTGTATAAGAAGCCTGTATTTCACACAGTAACTTTTTTTAAATATGAGAAAGAAAATGAAAGAAATTGACTCCTTTGGAACTCTCTGCTCTGGCTTTCAACCCTAACTTTTTTATTTTTAAGATTTTATTTATTTATTTATGAGAGCAAGAGCAAGTACGAATGGGGAGCAGAGGAAGAGGGAGAGGCAGGCTTTCTGCTGAGCAGGGATCCTGATACGGGGCTCAATCCCAGGACCCCAGGATCATGACCTGGGCTGAAGGCAGACGCTTAACCGACTGAGCCACCCAGGCACCCCCCAGCCTTAACTTTTGATTGTTCTATTTATTTTCTGATCTTGTCTGTACCCACTCACCTTCTATCTTTTTTGTGTTGAAATTTTGTGTCTGTAAGCTACAGACAAGTTAAAATCCTAGCACTCTCAATACCCATATGCCTTTCACCTAGATTCACCAGTTATTGCCTTTTTTGCTCTGTTTCTCTTTGTATAAACCTTTGCGAACAAACCATTTGAAAGTAAGCTGCAGAAATCATGACACTTTACCCCTTAATACTTCAGTATGCGTCTCCAGAAAATAAGGACATTTTTTTTTACTACAAAACTACAATACATAGTTGTAAAGGGACTTACTCCGTTTTTTCCTTTCTATGTGGGAGAAAACCCAGTTTTTCCCCTACTGTGTGTTTCTTTCCTCTGAGTTTCCTTTCCTACTAACATAGAACACTTCACTGCTGACACTAATGGTCACCAAATGTGTGGATGCCCCCCCCCCCCCACCACGAGGCAACTCTGTGTGACATGATCTGGGTGTCCTAAAATTTAATTCAATTCTGACACTCTCTACCCAGAGACAGTGACATAACCCACAGGTTAAGGGCTCAGTCCCACAGACTGTATCCTTCCCCCTCTACAGGATTCAGGGAAATACCTATGTTTACTAGTTTATTAAAAACATACATTAAAAGATACAAATGAGCAGCCAGATGCAGCGATATGTAGGGTGAGGTCTGGGAGGCTCTGAGCGCCCGAGCTTCTGTTCTGTGGGATTGGAGCATGTCCCCCTCCCCACATGGATGTATCTGTCCATCTGGAAGCTCTCTGAACCCCATACTTTTGGGATTTTAAGGAGACTTCCTCACATCGGCATGATCAAGTATTCAGTCCATTTCCAGCCCCTCTCCTCTCTCTGGAGGATGGGGTGGTGAGGGGCTGAAAGTTCCTGGCTGCTAATCCAGGTTTGATCTCTCTGGTGACCAGCCATGCAAGGAGTCCACCCAGAGTCACCTCATTAAGACAAAAGATGCTCCTAGTGCTCTTATCACCTAGGAATTTTTATAAGGC
Source organism: Taxidea taxus jeffersonii (assembly GCA_003697995.1). Taxonomy (NCBI): domain Eukaryota; kingdom Metazoa; phylum Chordata; class Mammalia; order Carnivora; family Mustelidae; genus Taxidea; species Taxidea taxus. The sequence goes on along the minus strand of ML111202.1, from coordinate 74,838 downwards.
TTTGAGGGGCTCTGTGTGCAGAATTGGAGGCAGAGACCAACATGTGCATTTCTTATTTCATAACGGGATGCGTGGATTTTTTGGCCAATGTGTTATAATCCACAAAAGTTGCTCAAATTATCTCAAATGTAGCCAGTGCGAGACCTTCCAAGATGGCTCCAGGGCCACAGTGAACGTAATGGATATATATTTATATTTAGTTGAAAAGTGAGGGACCATGACAAGTGTAGCAAGTCAGTGTCCCAAGAATTTGGGATTTCTTTTAAGATCTCCATTTCAGAGTGGTGATGACGATGTTAATACTAATGATGAAGGCACTTGTCAGACATTTCATGTGCATTTTCTCACCTAATCCTACAACTATTGTTATCCCCATTCTGTAGATGAGGAAATTGAGGCCCAGGAAAGAGTAAGGGAGAGACCCAGGGAGGACCAGGGGCACACTGAATAAATGATGGAATGAGATTTTAAAATTCAAAGCCTAGGGGCACCTGGGTGGCTCAGTGGGTTAAAGCCTCTGCCTTCGGCTCAGGTCATGATCCCAGGGTCCTGGGATCAAGTCCCACATCGGGCTCTCTGCTCAGCAGGGAGCCTGCTTCCTCCTCTCTCTCTGCCTGCTTCTCTGCCTACTTGTGATCTCTGTCTGTCAAATAAATAAATAAAATCTTAAAAAAAAACAAACCTCAAAGCCTATAGCTTTCGCGGCTATGCTGATAATACAGTGTAAATGTAAATTAATCTCTCCTAGGGCAGACTTGCAGCGGGAAACTTTGGCTCAGGAAAAATATAGAGGATTTATCCCTTCACGTTTCTTCTCAGAATTACTTTCAGAAACTACCCTCAGTGGGTCAGTCAGACTCCAACTGCTTAAATAAAACAGGCCAGGAGTTCTTGAATATATTTAAGGAAGTTAAGGAGAATTAAGTATTATTTTTAAAAGATATGTTTTTGTTTTAATAGTAATATAACCAGTTCTGAAAAATTGAAGTTCATGGACAGCTCATCTCCCTCTCATAGTCTTGCCAATTACTTTCAACATTTTTGTGTTTCTCTTTTAAATATTTTTTGAATTCATCTAATTTTTAATTATATATGATCATACTTTCTCTAAAAGGTTGTCTCCTACTTTTTTTTTTTTTTTTAAAGATTTTATTTATTTATTTGACAGAGAGCACAAGTAGGCATAGAGGCAGACAGAGAGAGAGGAGGAAACAGGCTCTCTGCTGAGCAGAGAGCCCGATGTGGGGCTCGATCCCAGGACCCTGGGATCATGACCTGAGCCGAAGGCAGAGGCTTTAACCCACTGAGCCACTCAGGCGCCCCTGTCTCCTACTTTTTTGTCCAGGAAGCAAAATACATTTTTTTAGATGATCTTTTTTTTATTTTTATTTTTATTGGAGTATAGTTGAGAGGCAACATTATATTAGTTTCAGGTACACAACAATAATTTGATAATTATATATGTTACAAAGTATTCACCACAATAAGTGTAGCTCTCATCTGTCATCATTCAAAATTATTATAATATTATTGACTGTATTCCCCATGCTGTACTTTTCATCCCTATGATTCATTTATTTTATAACTGGAAGTTTGTACCTCTTAATCCCCTTCACCTATTTTGCCTAACCCCTACATCTCTTTCCTCTGGCAGCCACCAATTTGTTTTCTGTATTAATGAGTCTGTTTCTGTTTCTTTGGTTGGTTTTTTAGATTCCACATATAAATGATAAGGTATTTGTCTTTTCTGTCTATTTCACTTAGCATAATATACTCTAGCTCTCTCCATATTGTTGCATATGGCAAAATTTCATGCTTTTTTATGGCTGAGTAATATTCCATTCGGTCTGTCTACCTATCAGTCCATCCCATATCTTATTTATGCATTCGCCTATTGATGGACACTTGGGTTGCTTGCATAGCTTGGCTATTGTAAAGAATGCTGCAGTAAACATAGGGGTGCATATATCTTTTCAAATTAGTGTTTTGATTTCTTTGGGTAAACACGTAGTAGTGGAATCACTGGATTGTATGGTGTTTCTGCTTTTAAATTTTATTAAAGATTTATTTATTATTTATTTGAGAGAGAGAGGGTGTACGCATACATGGGGGGAGTGCAGAGGGAGAGAAAAACTCAAGCAGACTTTGCACAGAGCACGGAGCCTGATGCGGGGCTCGATCTTACAACCCTGAGATCACTGAGCTGAAACCAGGAGTCAGACACATAACTGACTGTGCTAGTAGGTGTCCCTGCTTTTAATTTTTAAGGAACCTCCATACTGTTTTTCATAATAGTTGCACCAATTAACATTCCCACCAACAGAGCATGAGGGTTTCCTTTTTCCTACATTCTTGCCAACACTTGTTTCTTGACTTTTTGATATGGCTGGTGTAAAGTAAAATCTCATTGTGGTTTTGATTTGCATTTCCCTGGTGACTGGTGATGTTGAGCATCTTTTCATGCATCTGTTGGCTATCTATATGTCTTTTTTTGAAAAATGCCTGTGCTTGTCCTCTGACCTTGTAAATATCAGATGATGATGATGATGATTTTAGTGTTGAATTGTAGGAGTTCTTTATATATTTTGGACATTAACTCCTTATTGGATATATCACTTGCAGATATTTTTTTCTATTTGGCAGGGAGCCCTTTTGCTTTATTGATGGTTTCCTTTGTTGTGCAAAATTGTCTGATGTAGTCCCAGTTGTTTTTTTGTTTTTTTTTTTTTTTTTGCTTTTGTTTCCCTCGCCCGAGGAAACAGATCCAGAAAAATATAGTTAATGCTGATATCTAAGAGATTACTGCCTATGTTTTCTTTTAGGAGTTTTATGGTCTCAGGTCTTTTAGGTACATAATCTATTTTGAGTTTGTTTTGTGTAGTGTAAGAAAGTTGTCCAGCTTCATTGTTTTGCGTGTAGCTCTCTAGGTTTCCCAACACCATTTACTGAAGAGACTGTCTTTTTTTTGTTGTATATTCTTGCCTCCTTTCTCGTAGATTAATTGACAATATAAGGATGGGTTTATTTCTGGTTTCTATTCTGTTCCCTTGATCAATGTGTCTATTTTTATGCCAGTATCCATACTGTTTTGATTACTGTAGCCAGGGAGAATGATACAACTAGCTTCCTTCTTCTTTCTCAAGATGGCTTTGGCTATTTAGGGTCTTTTATAGTTCTATGCAAATTAAGATCATTCATTCTAGTTTTTTGAAAAATATTAATAGGATTTTGGTAGGGATTGAATTGAATCTGTAGATTGCTATGGGTAGTATTGACATTTAAATACTTTTGATTCTTCTAATCCGTGAGCATGGTATATTTTTCTATTGTGTTGTCTTCAGTTTCTTTCATCAGTGTGTTATAGTTTTTAGAGTTTCGGTCTTTAATCTCCTTGGTTAAATTTATTCCTGGGTATTTTTTTCTCTTTCAGTGCAATTGTAAATGGGATTATTTTCTCAAGATCTCTTTCTGCTAGTTCATTATTAATGTATAGAAATGCAACAGATTTCTGTATATTAATGTTGTATTCTGCAACTTTACTGAATTAATTTGTTCTAATAAACTTTTGGTGGAGACTTTAGGGTTTTCTATATACAGTAACATGTCATCTAATAATGACAGTTTTACTTCTTCTTGCCAATTTGGAAGCCTTTTATTTCTTTTCCTTGTTTGATTGCTGTGGCTAGGACTTCTAGTACTATGTTGAATAAAAGTGGCAAGAGTGGACATCCTTATCTTGTTCCTGATCTTAGAGGAAAAGCTTTCAGCCTTTCACCATTGAGTATGACGTTAGCTGTGGGTTTTTTTACTTATGACCTTTAATCTCTTGATGTATGTTCCCTCTCTACCCACTTTGTTGAGAGTTTTCGTCATGAATGATGTTGAATCTTGTCAAATACTTTTTCTGAATCTAAAAAATAAAATTTCTGATGACAAAAACCTACTAGGACTTTCATTTCCACAAGAATCAATTATTAATTGATTTTGTTACTCCAGTTTTTAAAAGGGGTATAGATAAAAATGTACCAAATACTCAGGGAGGGGCTGGTCTAGGGGAAAAGGCAGAGGTACCAACAGTAATATTATAAGAAGAGGGGAATATACACTATACAGTGGAAGCACGGAGGAATGGAGGTGATGATTGCACCTTGGGAAAATAGTTCACTGACCAGGTGAATGAAATATTTAAATTTTGATTAATTTGAACTAAATATTTTAGGATGGCTATGACTTGGCAGAAGTTGGGGAAAAGGATTCTTATAAAAGGTAAAGTGTGTATAAAGTCAGAGAGGTGGCAAAAACCTTGATGTGTTTGGGTGTGGGCAGTTGGAATTCAGAAGACTGGAGAACTTGATAGCAAGGAGGCTGGGCAGGTGGGCAGCGGCTAGATGGTACAGGCCTAGACTGCTATGTGGAAGGGATTAGAATAGGCCCATTAAAAACCTCCGGATAGTTTTGAGCAGCAGAGATCTTGTATCTCATTTGCATTTCATACAGTTTCTTTTGATGTCAGCATGCAGGGTAGAATCTGTCTGCAAATGACAGGAGTCCTGAAGGGGATGTGTTAGGATGATATGGGCGGTATCAAGAATTAACCCGAAGCAGGTGCTATGGTCTGTGGTAAATTTACATCCTTAGTGTACAAATTACAAGAATGTCTGATGCACTAGCAACTTTTAGAGGTATGTGACATTTCTCTTGGTCAACATGAGGGGGAATGTCTAGTGCCTGGCCAAGGAGTGGGGGCAGCAAATGCCCACTCTAATTCCCAGTGTTCGTAAAGTATGTGACTCCCTCACCCCTACTTTGCTCTATCTGGGACCATGTCTTCTGAGACACTGTAAGATTCTAGTATGGTTGTGAGTTAAAGGGGAACTTATCACAGTTACAGAACTCTGGGCACCATTCCCAGGATTCTGAAGCAGAGGTCTGGGCTGGAGCCCAGGAATCTACATTTTAACTGGCCCTGGATTGGAGTCTGTTGGGTGCACTTTCTTACATTTAAGTGTTATAATTTCTGGGGCCTCTTGTTTGTGGTGCAGTGGTATTAAGCATTATTCAGGTGTAAGCTGCTGGGTTTCAGATGAGGTCTTTGGTTAGTAGCCTGGCCAGTGCAAGCCTTATTATGGTTTATTTTCACTGTTCTGCATCTGTGGCTTGTTCTTCCGTTGTTACTAGACCAGCTGTTGCCAGGATCATTACAATACTACCTCTCCTCTCTGGTCTTTTTTTGGTAACAATATACCACAGCTCAAGATAAAATCTGTGGGAATAAAGTAATGTCTTCATCTGAGGTAAATCCTTTTTTTTTCCCTCCAAGAGTAGCTATTTGTTGTCTTAAAGAGTTTATGTGCTGAGTTCATTCACTTGCACAGTGCAGTCACTATCAAATATAGGGTTGGAATGTTTGTTTCTTTTACCCATCCGGTGAAATTTAAATAAAACATTGCTTTTCTCTTTTTTAAAATTTACTTTGCTTAGAATTATTTTGGTGGAAAACTTTCTGCTCAAGGGAAAATGCCTTGGATCGAATATAATCATGAAAAAGTTTCTGGCACCGAATTCATAATTGACTTTCTGGAAGAGAAACTTGGAGTGAATTTAAACAAAAACCTTGGCCCGCATGAAAGAGCCATTTCCAGAGCAGTGACCAAGATGGTGGAGGAGCACTTCTACTGGTGAGTCCCGTGGGCGTGCTGGGTGAGTGCCCAGGGCCTTTCCTGGCCTTTGGAATAAGCTCAAGTCTGGTTTCACTTTTCAGACACTCCCCAGCCTTTTTAAAGTTTTCTACATTCTGACTGACCTTGGGGTCAAAGTTATGACCATTAATTTCCAGGTGTCTAGCTAGACTAAGGATAGACAGACATTTTCTGTAGAGGTCCGGCTAGCACATATTTTAGGTTCTATGGGCCATGGCTCTGGTGCCCCTCCTTAAACTTGGCCATGGTCATGCCAAAGCAGCCATGGATGACCTGGGAATGATGAGCAGGACTCTGTTTCAGTGAACTGATAAAAACATTGACATGTGAATTTCATTTAATACAAAATATTATTCTTCTGAGTTTTTTCCCCAACCACTTAAAAATGTATTTTTTAAAAGTTTTTTTACCTTTTTTTTATTTCGACTGATTATTTATTTATTTATTTATTTTAGAGAAAGAGAGAGAGGGAGTGAGCATGTGAGCAAGGGGAGAGGGAGAGGGAGGGAGAGAGAGAATCTTGAGCAGATTCCACTCCCAGCTCAGAGCCCAACCTGAGGCTCCAAATCATGACCTTGAGATCATGACCTGAGCCGAAATCAAGAGTTGGACACTTAACTGACTGAGCCATCCAGGTGCACTGCCCCGCCCCTCCCCCCAACCATTTAAGGATGTGGAAACTTCTTAGCCTTCAGGCTGTGCTTCGCTGACCCCTGATCTAGACTGTAGCTCGCTGAGGTGAGGAAGGTATTTCAACTGACTCTGCTCTTTACCAGTAGAAACTGCTGAAGTAAAATACTGTTACATCAGACACCCAGGGGAGGGAATGGAGACCAAGTCAGGATAGAAGTCTGATGTGAAAGGAGTTATTCAGGCTTTGTAAAATTATCGTCAGTTTTCCTTAGATGACAAGAGCTTCTCTGTGTTCCAGAAGTCAGATGTCCTAATGCTCGCCGAGCCTCTTTGCCCTGCCCGGCTGACTCCTGGGTTACATCCCTTGTCTGAACCCTCAGCGCTATGTGGGGAGTTGCCCGAGTTCTGTGGGTGGCCTGGTCTGGCTAGGACCTCTGAGTTCAACAGGCACAGGTCTTGGTTTACAAACTCATTGTCATGTGGGATTTTTCTTTGCCTTTCATCTGTTTCCTGGAGTTTGGGCATCTTTCTGGACACCCCAGTAGATAAGAGAAGTTTTCTCCCTGATTTCTCTAAACTTATCTTGTTCCAAAGATTTAATTAAGAACCATGAAACCACTGTTCTGACATTCAGTGTTACTCCTGGGCCAGGTGCTCGCTGATAGCTTTCACCTCCCCCACCGAGAGATGCCCACTTAGTGTAGACGGTTCTTCCCCATCACCTTCCGATCTCGTCAGTTCGGCTCTCTTTCTACATGGAAACTTGCTTGTTCTTTCTAAGGAAAACTTGGCTGTTCCCTCTCTTGATCTTAAGGAACTCTCTATTTCTCTTTTCCTCTTTCTGCCTGTGGTTCTTGCCCAGTTTATTCCAGGGCAGACCTGAAGTGCCGCTTCCTCCTCGCCCTCCCACTGTAGGGGTGAGGGGGTGGGAGCAAGGAGGGAACCCAGCAGAGAGTGGAGGCAAGGATGCAGATTAGCCTAGAAGTCATCATAGACTCCATGTTCCTGGAATGAACCCTGGTCTCTTCTTGAGGACACCTGCGGAGAGCTGTTGTGACCCCCATCTTCTAGAGTGCAGGGCTTCACTGTGGGCGACTGCGCGTGATGTGCTGAGCCTCAGGGAAAAGCCCACGGGACAGAGCCCATCTCACCTCTTGCCCCGTTCGGGTCCCCACTTTGCAGCAATTGAGTGAAATGCAGAACCAGCACAGGGCCACCCTGACCCTCTGTGCCTTCTTTGGATGCAGCCCTCCGAAGAGCTACCTTGTTTGATGGGCCCATTAATGCGGAGAGCTCTTGCTTTGTGAGCTGCCTGAAAAGAAGCCGAAAGTCACCTTATATTTTCGTTAATACTTGTGCTCCAACTCCTTGATTTTTTGTATTGGTTCATAAAATGTGTATTCCAATCAGAAAGACTTTGATCGAGCAAGACTCCCAAGTATCACCTGTCCCTGCTTTTGGCTCTGGACAGGCTCTGCAGACGTTCTTTATGTTTACTTCCTGGTGGAAGTTCATCTGCTCTTTCCCTCCCCTCCTCTCCCCGCACCAGCCCCAGCTAATACTTGAAGGGAGGCAGCTCTTGGTGGAGGAGGGCGGGTGGGGGGTGAGTGGGAGAGTCGGGAGGTCTTACTCTGGTGAGGAAGAATCTCAGTTCTACGGACCATAAACACCCACGTGCTTGGGAGAGTTGCTTAGGTCACACATAGACTCTTCTAAGAATAATTTTGTTTCTCTGATCTGCTTTTTGATTACAAAATACATTTTCGGTGGGGGGAGGGGGATTAGCTACTATTTCTCATGTGCATCTCCTCAAAGGTTAATTTGAGAAAGAAATAGTGAAGGTGGGAAGTCAGGTCTTGCTAGAGATACAAATATCCAGTGAACTTTCAAAGAAAAATTCCCCAATTCCTTCAATTCCCTTTGGTCCCTAGCAGCAGAAGGGAAAACAAGCCTTCCTCTGTTTCATAAGGTTCTCTAACCTTTAGTCATGTTGTTGCTTTGGGGAGACCTTGAACAGGCTTTCCCCAGAGCTCTAAATCCCAAAGGAGTAAAGAGCCCTGTCCCTCCGGTAAGAAAATGCCCAAGACGGAGAGTCTGTGGACACTCTCCGTCAGGTTCCTCTCCTGCTCCCCCCTTTCTTGTCTCGGAGGCCACACACAACATGTGTACACATGGACACGGTGGCCAGCATGAGGAATGGACCACCATCTGTAGGAAAATATTACAAGGATGAGCTTTTCATGAGAGCTTGTTAAATTCTGACATGTATGAGCTCCAAGGTTGGGTCTGTGTTCACAGTGGTAGAGGAGATGAAATCAGTTGTTTGATTCAATGGAGTTGAATCATCTGGAGTTTTCAGATATGTTCATTTGATCTGAAACTGTAAAAACACTCCAGGTACAATTTTCTAAACAGCAAAGACAATGGAAAGCTGGCATTGTTATGTAAATACCATTCCATCATCCCAAGGCTCTGATTCTGGTTTGTTCAAATAAGCACACGGAGTAGAAAGAGGTTTTTCTTGAACTTAAAATCCATACCAGAATGTCCCACTTGCATAACTATTACTGAACATGAAGAAGACAAGTTTTTATCCTCTTTGTTCTGCTGAGTGCTTAAGTTAGATCCAATGCAGGCAAGTTGGTATGAAGGGCAGTACGAGAGACATGGGGTCAAATTACTGGAACGAAATTGCATTGGGAACAGACACTATGATTTCTGTATGACAGGCTAGTGTTGTAGCCCTTGGGGTGCCTGGGTGGCTCAGTGGGTTAAAGCCTCTGCCTTCGGCTCAGGTCATGATCCCGGGGTCCTGGGATTGAGTGCCACATTGCACATCACACATTGAGTTCTCTGCTCAGCAGAGAGCCTGCTTCCCTCTCTCTCTGCCTACCTCTCTGCCTACTTGTGATCTCTCGCTTTCTGTCAAATAAATAAATAAAATCTAAAAAAAAAAAGTCTTGTAGCCCCACAAGGAGGCATGAGGGCACCATGGGTGAGCCGTCTAGTCATACCACTTTGACCCATTAAAATATAGGCGTTGGAACAGGGAATTCAAATTTGCTTTTAGGTTGGCCATGATTTTTAAATTTTGAGCTGGGCTTTTGGTGTAGTTTCACTGAAAGGGGAGGTAGGATCCTTACTAAAATGACTTACCAAGATCTTGTCTAAAAGTCAGCAGTCTCTCTCTCCTTGATTATAACTGGGTTAATGTGTGCCCCTCTTCCCTGCTGCCCCTGCCCCCAATTTCAGGTGTAGTGAGAGGTCCTGTTTGGAGGGGCTGTTCTGGGGCCTGTGCATTTCGGGGAAATTACAGAAGCTTATCATACACTATTGCATCGTTAGAAGACAAGCAAACGATGACAGGGATGGAGCAGGACATGGAGAAAGGTGTCCATGGTCAGGAAGGCCTCATGCTAAGGCTCACTCATCAAACAGTAGATTGCCATGGTCTGTACTTTCCCACATGTTACTGTCATTTCTGCTGTGCGCCAGGCCTCCTGTTAGGTTATAATGAGAGAGATCTTCATCGAAACATCAGGGATCGGCTCCTTTTTCCTATCCTTTTGATCTCCTTTAAAAATGTTGAACAGTATTTATTCTTCCGTTCTAAGGTAATCAATCTTTAAGAGAGGCCTTGACTCCATTTTGCAGAACAAATCAGGAACATGTGTTGTTTAAAGGAAATGAGTATCAACTTTCTGAAGGAGGTTCTCAGAATGATGACTGAGTTGTTCAGCCTCGTCTAGCTTCCAGACTGGCCCTCCCTGCCCTTGCCAGGTCATGATTCACAACTCCTTGCGCAGTGGGTCTCTTCCCAGTAGAGAGTGATGTGGATCTCAGAAGCGAATAGGCAGCCCCTTCTTCATTCTTCAGAGGCATTTCTCTTTCTCCTTCATTCTATTTAAATATTGTCAGCCTTTTAGAAGCACTACTTAGCCCTAGCTGGCTCAGAGGTGAAGCTTTTCTACATTTCAATCAATAATTCATTCTTTCAGGAAACTTAATGAATGACTGACGCCTAGTGGCCAGACTCCATGCTGGATGTGGGGAAGCCAGGCGATAAGATGCTGTCTCGGTCCTCTGGTGACTCACAGGCCGAGGGAGATGTCGAGCCATCATAATGGTGGGTGCTGGGGGAGATTTGAAAAACTGAGGAAAGGCAGTCAGCATCTGCTGGAGTGATGAGGGAAAGATGTTCCCAGAGGAGATGGTATCACAACCAAAGAGAGGGACTGTCAGTTGTGGGTGAAGGGGCTGGGCGCCTGGGGAAGATTAGGGTCTCTAGGCAGAGGGAGCAGCATCTGTAAGAGTTCTGAGGCAAGACTGAGGAGCCTGGGCAGGCACATGTAATCCTGTGTGGCAGGTGCACAGGAGGCAGTGTGGGGGATGGGGCTGGAGAATGGCCAGCCGGGCGTGGGTCAGATTGTAGGGAGCAGGGCGGCGCACTGAGCTCAGCAGCTGGGGGGGTTCGTGAATGACTCTGAGAAGCAGGCTGATGGGACTCGATTTGCATTTTAGGAGCTCTTTGAGGCTGCCTTGGGACAACTGGATTTCTGAAGGGCCTTGAGGGGATGTCAGGAAACCTGCTAGGAGACTACTGTGCTCAGGGTTGAGAAATGATGAAGGGCTGAGCTACATGCTGATTGAATTGGAGAAAAGGCCAAATTCACAGGGAGACTGGCTGTCAGGAGTGAGGGATAGAGAGCAGTGAAGAACAGGTGCTGAGATTCTTTCTGGCTTGGGTGGGGAGAGCAGATTTGAAGGGAAGGAAGATCATGAGTGCAAGTTTAGAAATAGGGTTTGTAGTTCCTGAGGACCCTTCACATGGATCCCTGGGTGTCAGGACAAAGGTCTGGGCTGGGTATGGATTTAGGAGTCATAAGTTTGAAGTCGTGGGTGTGAATTAGATCACAGGTGTGGAGTGAGAGGTAGGAAGAAGAGCAATGAGAATCTTGGGAACCTGCATGAAGTGGCAGGAAAAGCAGTAGAGATGTAAGCTAAGGGAGACCTCTTCTGTGAAAGACATGGACAGTGTCACATGTTGCAGACAGTTCAAGGAAGAGAAAAATATGCAAAGAATGTTTAGGGGTGCCTGGGTGTTTCATTCAGTTAAGCATCTGACTCTTGATCTCAGCTCAGGTCTTGATCTCAGGGTCATGAGTTCAGGCCCCGTGTTGGGCTCCGTGCCCAGCATAAAGCCTACTTTAAAAAAAAAAAGAAGGAGAAGAAGAAGAAGGAATGCTTATTGGGTTTTGCAACAAGGAGGTATTTTGACTTGGATGAGAGTAGTTTCTGTCAAGTGTTAATGGTTTGCCGAAAGCTTGGTTATGGAAGGAGGTGGACTCTTGGTTGTAAGGATTGGGAAGCATGTGTAAATGAGGTTTGCTGCCTGTAGTGATTGAATCAGGAGCCCATGAATTACCCATTTTCTTTGATCTTTAAAGTTTGTACCTACTTCATAGAGGTTGACCCTTACAGAGCCTAACTGGCCCTCTTTTGCTTCTCTTCACTGACACTGGGCGGCAGTACTAGGCTCAGGGAGGGAAGGAAGAGAGAAATCAAGAGCAGGGTGGGAAAGAGAAGAGAGGAAGACTAGTTTCTCAGGTTATCTCTAGGTGCTAAACTCCAGATCAACCCAGTATCCCTCCTTCTGTGCCCTCCATTCCACCTGTTAATGGAGATGGAGGACCTGATGCCATTGCTTTGGTGGGGTTTCCTCCAGTTTAAATGTATGACCCAGAACAGCCGCCTCTTGCATTCCCATCTTCTACTTGAACCTACTAGCGCTCCGTCCATCACTGCAGCCTCATCCTGGGCACATGCCCCCACTTCCTGCTCTACGGAGGAAACGGAAGTCACTAGGCAGGAGCTCTGAACCCCTCACCTCTTGCAACACTCTCCTCCTCTCTACCTCAGAGCAGGTGGTGTCTTTGCTTCTCTTAAGCTGGTCCTTCCAGCCTGGCCTTCTCATCTTCTAATTTGCCCTTGACCTGTGCACTTCCTAATACCACTCCTTACCCTAGAAACTTCTTTAGGTGACCCTTCTCCTCTGACAGCTTTAGCACTCTTGCTGACATGCCTTCAGCTACTAGTCCTCTATCTTGAGTCTAAATGTATCTCCGGAGTTCTCAGCCTTCTGAACATTCTCACTTGGGGGTTCCATGGGACCTTCAAATGCAACAGCTTGATGTGTCTTTCATCATCTAAACCTGTGGTACCTGGTGTGTGCCCACCCATATTTGTTAATGGCACTATCATCCACTCAAGTCATTGCCCTGAGAGAGAAGACTTAATCTCTCCTTATACCTAATCCATCAGTCAATAGACTCTTTTTCTCATACCCCAGAGTTTCTCCTCTGCATGTCCTATACACCCTCCCTCCCATTGCCCTCGCCCTTGGGTCTTGCCAGAGTCTTCTAGTCAGCCTCCCTACTGGTGGTTTCTCCCTTCCCAACCCTTCCTTCACATTGCCACAAACCTGGCAGTGGTTCAACTTTGTTCCCAAATAGAGTTCAGCACACTTTGTCTCAGGCCCATCCAGATCTGGTCCTGGCCCACCCTTTGGGTCTCTGGGAAGGTGTCCCATGCCACCCAGCTGGTATTATTCACACACACCCTTCCTCCTCTGCTCTGCCTGGTGAGCTTCTGCCCATCCCTCATGATCACTTACGCTTACAGTGAAACCTGGGTCATTCGTCTACAAAGAATGTCTTTTTTTTCACATCAACCTGTCAGTTTAGAGCCGCCACATTTCTCATTTTTACTCTTTAGACACTTCCTGGATGCTCTTATGGCCTGGTCATGCTTATTTTGGGAGAATTTAGTTTTATTCTCAGTTCATGGACTTGCGAAATAATCAAGGATGGTCTAGCTCTTCTATTGTGCCTTTTAATCTAGTACAGTGCAAATCAAAGTACTAAATTATTCTAATGGAATGTGAAAACTGATACCTTAATTACTGCAGGTATAAAAAGAAGAGAAAATAGGAAAGTATTTAGTTTGCATGTTTATAAAGAATTTACTAGAATTTAAATATAAGATCTTTTACGTTAAAGGATCCATTGACTTCTCTGACTGTACGTAGTAATTACATTGCGATGTACTTTTTCCTGTTTTCAGCAAAATCCATTTTTTGACTCAATACTTTATTTTGAGAGATTTAGAAAGAAGTACACAAGGCTTTCTAACGAGATTTGTAGGCATTATTTTAAAAAGGTAATAAAGAAGAGTTATGGGTATAGTGCAGAAAGTTGTGTTGAAATTGGTTGTAGGACTTTTCAGTAAAAGTCAGAAATGCTTAAAAACTTTCAGAGAAATATCCTGTTTCTTATTTTCTTTCTTTCTTTTTTAATAGAGGAAAGAACAGAGGATAGCGTAGAACTATATAAAATGATCAACATTTCAGGAACTTTTTTTTCTTTAAAAAATTGAGGTGGAAAATAGTTATCATTTATTATAATTCCTTGTGTTTTCTTTGTAAAAATATTTTCCACTCTTCTGATTTTTTTGAAGTGGCCATTTTGCTCTATGAACTAATAGTAGGAGGTGAGACGACTGCCAGTACATCTTTTATTGCTCGTTATGGGGAAAAACTAAAATATCTTTTGTAGGCACTCCCACAGCTACCTTTTTCTCAGCCTTCAGTAGGACACCCTTTTAATTTCTGTCCACCAACACTATCAGCCATGGAAACATAGGAACATTCCTGCAATTGCATAGGTTCCGAGCCCCAAATGAGCCAAGGCCCAAGGGTGGTAGCCAGCAGCCCACATGTACCAGGTCGCTGCTCAGCTTCTCTGCAAGTCCCATGGCAACACCTGGACCAGAGAGGTGGCCACAAGCATCGCCCAGATGCGATGAGTGACTTCGGTCTTTGTATTCACTTCAGAGTCCTGGAGTACAAACGGAAACCATTCTCCAGGCTTTCTGGAGAGCAAATCAAATATATAATATTTGTAATTTATATAGTTTATACTAACCTTGGCCAGGTATATCTACTCCCTAATCCTCTGTCAAATAGGCAAAAGTTTTCTTTTTTAAACAACACTTTGATATGGTAAAATCTAAAATGCATACATAAATTGTACCAAAAAAACCCCAAAAGGTGCAGCTTAATTAATGAACACAGAGCATATCCCTGCATAACCACTCCTCAGATCAAGCAAGAGAATGAAGCCAGCCCTGTAGTCACCGTGCCTCCTTCCTGGTGTCCCCACAGACACGCACGGTCCTGCCTTACAACCTCTGGAAGGTTTTCTGTGGGGTTGTTTTCTGTGGGGTTGCCTAAGAGGATCCAGAAGCCAGCCTTGGGAGGTGGGGGGCGGTTTGGATCTGAGGGCAGGGGCCAGGAGAGGTTTGGTCTGGTGGAATTGTGGCAATGCATCGGTATCTGGATTTGTTCTAGTTTCTCTTACAGACCCGGAGTCTAGGCATTGGCCAGAAGCTGTTGTGACATCTGCCATGCAGAGACTGCTCTTTGTAAAAGCTGCTCTTGCTCATTTCCTCCCGTGTGCCCAGTTCGGTCGCACTCTCTGGAAATGGACTCAGGAGCTGACGTGTACCTAATGCCCAGTAGTAACCTGTTTCCACACAATTCCAGGACGTTAGCTTATTGCCAGTGGGTGGACAATCTCAATGAGACCCGGAAGATGCTCTCTCTTAGTGGTGGCGGTCCCTTCAGTAACCTGCTGAGGTGGGTCGTGTGCCACATAACGAAAGGAATTGTGAAGCGCGAGATGCACGGCCACGGCATTGGCCGCTTCTCAGAGGAGGAGATTTACATGCTGATGGAGAAGGACATGCGGTCCTTGGCAGGGCTTTTGGGTAACGTACCACACCTTCTATTCTCTATTTTCTGTCCGCACCCTTTTTGCATGATCCTTAAAGCGCTCTTAGTTGGCTGAAGTCTTATTTTGGTTGGTTTCTTTGCTTCTATGTGTAGGTGGCAGCCCCACCATTTAACCCGACCCCCTAACTTTCAGAGCCAGCGTCTGTGTCCTTTGTCCCTAGCGCCAGCCCGGCCAGTGTGGCGAGGCGGCGCGGAGAGGACGCGGGCGGGCTGCGGGCTCACCACCTGCGGGCAGCGCCGCTCGGGAGGCCGTGTGAGCCGCGGGTGGCTCGCAGCCGGGAAGCTCTTCTGACTGTGACAGGCCTGGGTGGAAGGGCTGCTTGTGAACACCTCTGCCGGGGAGTCACCGGGTCTCCGTGGCCATCAGGCTGCTGCGAGCGCGGGCAGCGCCGCTTCGGACCCGTTCCGCGGGCACCTGCCGCGTGTCATTTCTCACGCCTGTTCCCATTTGTGATCTCAGTGCTCTCCTTACGAGCGCCTTGTAACGCTTCTGATTTTGCATTTACGGCACACAGTGGGTTTCCGCTGTGCCTGGAAGCCCCTCGAGGAGGAGGAGGAGCCCCGGAGCGGCATACGTGTGGGCGGGTGAGCGGAGTTCGGTGTCCTTGCTCCCCTTGTTGGCTGGGCTGATGTGACTCTGTGCTGGGCAGAGCGCGAGCCTGAACTATGTCAGTTCATAAACACATCGTTCGAATTCAGGAGCTTCGGTGTGGGAAATGATGGTTTCTCCTGGGGACATCTAAGGTCTAGGGAGCCAAGCCCTCTGTGTGACCAGCTCTGTGACCTGGTCCCTTGGGACTGCTTATTTTGGGTTTTCGCTAATTTTCTTTTGGCATTCTCATCTCCATTCTAAGGCACATCACGTTCCTTACCTTCTCTAGGAGGGGGTGGGTTGGGGGTCTGTTTTGTTGAAACCCATGGGGCCTCCAGGAACTGTGGGCTGTGTTAGGTAGACCCTGCCCCCTCTTCTCCAGGGTGACTTGCTCTGACTGGCTCCTTCCCTTTCCTGCACTCCAGGTGCTTCCTGGACCCGGAGTTACACACCCCACACCCCCGGCCCGCAGGAGGAGCGCCCAACAGGGTATCCGGCTCTCTGCCAGCTTTGCTTGGGGAAGGGGGTGGATGCTGTCCAGACCTTCTGGTGCTTTCTAGGCCCTGCCTGACATAGATATGAGTGGAATTGACCTTAAGTTCGCCTCGTTCCCGTGGAAACAGCTCTGGACTTGGAGCAGGCCTGCCATGGGCCATTTTCTCCTTAGTAACTGCTCTACCTGCTCACAGCTTCCTTTCCAGCTCACCCTGTGGGGAGCCCCAGCGCCAGGCACTGAGCCCTCAGAGTTAAGCCAAAGATTATGCAGTAAAGTGCTACCCTTCTCCAAAAAAGTTCACAGTGTTGTTTCCTTAACCAGGAAGGGGTGAGCATCACTTTTCTGGAGCACTTCCGGTCGGGAGAACCAGGGAGCACGGGGTATCGATTCTCTGATACTTAATGACTTAGCAAAATGCTTCTTCCCCAGTTGTGGGGAGATGGGAGGTAGAGCTATTGTCGGCAGCTGGGTTGGAGACCTGGCAAGTATTCCAAATACCATCAAGTCTAGATCATTTCCTGAGATGAGAAATTGATTCGGCTGTTGGAAAAGCGGGAGTCCACTGGAGTTCTCTTCCATGCGGGAGCTCAGGGAACAGTCTAGGCTTTCATGAGAAGCACTTTTGCTGCCTTTGGGGAGGGAGAGGCTCTTTAGCTGACCAACAGAGGTTTTCTTACTAAATGAGACAAAAGCGTTACCTCCCCCCTCACCTGGAGATGTAGCTTAAATTTTAAGGCCCAGATGACTGAGAGACTCAAAATGCATATTGACTTTTTGTTGAGTATTTCAAGATTTGGGGAAATTGTCTAGGGAGGTATTTGAGTCATCAGGGTAAATTAATTATTGCTGTTTCAGTTCAATTGACTTCAAGGATTGAAGACCTTCTTTGGGGCCAGAGCTGGGGATTACAAAAGTGAGTAAGAGATGGTCCCCGCTCTCAGGCAGCTTCCTCTCCAGTGGAAGAGACAAACTTATAAACCAGGAATAGGTGAATTATGGCCCATAGCTGGTGGCCTGTTTTTGTTGTTGTTGTTGTTATTGTTATTGTTTTGTTTTTTAATGGCCTATGAGCTAAGAATCATTTTTACATTATTAAAATGTAGGGAAAAAATGCAACAGAGATGAAATATGGCCCAGAAGGCCTAAAATATTTACCATCTGAAGCTCCATAGAACTTTGCGGACCTCTGCTCTAAACAAATACCCATGTTCAAGTTGGGCTGTGACAGGTATCATGACAGAGGTCTATGCTTGGTGCCCTGGAGACATAGCAGGGTAGGAGAGAAATGGCAGGGAGAGCTTGGGAGGGTCAGAGAAGAGGCCACAGGCATTTTGGCCCCAGAAAATAAACAGTTGCCCCATGGAAGAAAATAGGGAAGGACCATCTGGGCAAGTCATGAGAAAAATAGTCACAAGTGAGGGACATTTTAGAATCACTGTTGAAATGAAGGTTAAAAGGTAGTTTGGGACCGTATTATAAAAGGTAATAATCTGAGATACTTCATCATACAGAAAACTTGGAGATGGTGCAGACTTTTGAATATTAGAGAGAAAGAGGCATGTTTGTGATTTAGAAAAGTGGCTCTGCTCTGTCTGCCTGTGCTCATTTGCTCTCTCTCCCTCTCTCTCTGACAAATAAAAAAAGAAAAAAAAAAAAAAAGAAAAGTGGCTCTGTTGGTGTCATAGCAGATGACTTGGGCCTGAAGGGGTGGGTGGTAAAGAGAGACTGAAGATAGGCAGTCCATATCTTTGGATGTAGTTTAAAAAAATTGTGATGAAATTCAAATAAAAAAATTAAATTTAAACAAAATAAAAATTAGTTGAGAAAGATGATATCTTCATGTTGGAAAGGAGGAGACAAAATTATTATTTATAGAAATTAAGGGATTATGTAGCTAAAATAGGGACACCTTGGTGGCTCAGTCAGTTAAGCATCTGCCTTTGGCACAGGTCATGATCCCAGGGTCCTGGGATCGAGCCCCCATGATAGGCTCAACAGGGAGCCTGCTTCTCCCTCTCCCTCTGCCTGCTTCTTCCCATGCTTGTGCTCCTTCTGTCAAATAAACAAATAAAATCTCAAAAAAAAGAGATTATGTAGCTAAAATAATAGAGAATCAAAATTACAGTTAATGAGGGAGTTCAGTAATTTTACAAAGTTACAGACATTCAGATGGCCAACAAACACATGAAAAGAGGCTCAACATCACTCATCGTCAGGGAATGCAAACCAAAACTACAATGAGGTATCACCTCACACCTGTCAGAATGGCTAAAATTAACAACACAGGAAACGGCAGATGTTGATGAGGTTGTGGAGAAAGAGAAACCCCCCTGTACTGTTGGTGGGAATACAAATTGGTGTAGCAGTTGTGGAAATCTGTATGCAGGCTCCTCAACAAATTAAAAATAGAACTACCCTTAAAAAAAAAAAGATTATTTATTTGAGAGAGAGAGAGAATGAGTGGTGGAGAGGGGCAGAGGAAGAGAGAGAGAGAGAGAAGCAGACTTCCTGCTAAGCAGGAAGAATGATGAGGGGCTTGATCCCAGCACCCTGGGATCATGACCTGAGCCAAAGACAGACACTTAACCAACAGAGCCACCCACACACCCCAAAATAGAACTACCCTATGATCCAGGAATTGCACTACTGGGCATTTACCCCCCAAATACAAAAACACTAATTTGAGGGGATACATGCACCTTTATGTTTATTGTAGCATTATTATAATAACCAAACTATGAAAGCAGCGCCAGGATGAATGGATAAAGGAGATAAATATATTATAAATAGTGGAATGTTATTCAGCCATAAAAAAGAATGAAATCTTGCCATTTGCAACCCAGCAATAAGAGCTAGAGAGTATTATGGAAAGTGAAGTAAGTTAGTCAGAGAAAGACAAATACCATAGGATCTCACTCACATGTGGAATTTAAGAAACAAACAAGCAAAGGAAACAAGAGAGAGAGAAAGACAAGCCAAGAAACGACTCTTAACTATAGGGAACAAACTCATGTTACCAGAGGGAAGGTGGGTGGGGGGATGGAGAACATAGGGGATGGGGATTAAAGATAAATTAAAGATAGATGAAATAAACTAAAATAAAATGGCAAGAAGTTTACAAAAGTTACAAGCGTGTAAATCTTGATATCTCATAACTGATTAGGAAATATTAAACATTTCCATTTATAATAATAAAAAATTAACATATTAGAAATATGATGTATGAGAAATATTCAGGTCCTACAGAAATAAAATTGGATAGTTCTAATAAGAGATAGAAGGTTTTTTAGAAAATGGGGAGTATACCCTCATTTATTCACTGGAGAGTGATTCGAAAGTATACCCTTATTTATTCATTCGAGAGCCAGAGGTCAAACCTAGCTCCATCACTTCCTAGCTCTTCTGAACTTCTCTAGGCCTCATTTTCCTTATGTGTAATGGAGACAATAATGGTGAAAAGAAAAGTAGCATATGTAAAGTGCTCAGAATAGTGCCCGGCAGGCAGTAAGCAAATCAAGTAACAAGCAAGTGTAAAACACAAGGTGATGTGGGCAGGAAGCAGAGGTTCATGGTGCTGCAGGTGCTGATAATGTGGGGAGGGTCGCCCAGTGGTCAGTGTTAGCCTCTCTTTGGTTCAGCATGTTTCCATGTCCCCTTGGGGTAGGTGTATACTTTGGAAGCAGAAGTAACGACCAGTAGTGGATGCCTGACTTTCACCTTGTGCAAGAAGTGTGTAGACTACTTCTATCCCCTCCGCAAAAGGTGAGAATCAGAAAAGCTTGGGAAAAGAAAAGAAAAGAAAAGCATGATGTAAAAATTCAGTACAGAAAGGTCAGGTTTTGGGGAGGCAGTGTGGCTGGAGCGGCCATATGAGGGAGGGATTTCTGGAGTCAGAACCCGGGGGTTTGCATCTTGGACCTCATCACCTAGCAGCTGTGTGACTTCCCATGAACAACCGGAACTTTTTCATCTGCAAAGTGGGGGTGAGAACAATGCCTCCGTCAGAGTGAGGACTCAGTGAGCTTTTTTGCAATGTACTTAATACAGTGTCTGGCACATAAACTGTGCTGAAAAGTATTAGCTATTGTCATTATCATGCCACAAATTTTGTATGTAACACGACTCCATCAGGAGCATTGTTTCCTGAGAAAAAGGTCTAAAAAAAGCCCTTTCTCGGATTTTTAAATGTATTAGTTAATTGTAGAAACTTGGAGAAGTTCAGAAGCACACAGCAAAAAAACTAAGTCCCTGTAATTTTATAACTTACTGCTTAAGTTATCCTAACTTATGTTGTTAGGATAACCACAGTTGTCCTTTTGGTACACATCTTTCTAATATTTTTATGTGTAATTTTAAATCATATAAATGTATTTGTATAAATATACATGTACACATAATTTTCCAACCTGTCTTTTCTTTACTTAATATATTGCAAATATTTTTTTCTATACTATATGTTGCCATGTGCCTGGTCTCACACTTGAGGCCATAAAAACTGACATAAAACTCATCAGCCTTCTGCCTCTTTTGTATTTCTATTCTACCATTAATCCTGAGTCTACATGTATGAACTTGAAGTGGAAGAAATAAGACAGAATGCATATAAGAAGGTAAGAATGTAGCTGTGTCCTGCCTTAGCACAGAGATCCCCAGCTGTGACCATGTGATAGGAGATTAAAGAAAGAAAGAAGATGGAATCTGGTACCCAGTCAGAGTAACACCACCCATTTGGCAGATGAGGAAACTGAGGCACAGAAAGGTTGAGTGACTTGCCCACAGTTACACAAACAGTAGAAAGAGATGTTGGTAAACAAGTAGGGCACAGGCCTGAGCTGCTTCAGCTTCCACCTGATGGAGATACTGTTGGAAATGTTTATAAAATGGCAAGACTTGGGGCGCCTGGGTGGCTCAGTGGGTTAATCCTCTGTCTTTAGCTCAGGTCATGATCTCAGGGTCCTGGGATCGAGCCCCACATCGGGCTCTCTGCTTGGCGGGGAGCCTGCTTCCCCTTCTCTCTCTGCCTACTTGTGATCTCTCTCTCTCTCTGTGTCAAATAAATAAATAAATAATATTTTTAAAAAATGACAAGACTTGTGAGAATTACCACCCGGAGAAGTACTAGGTGCAACGAGGGCACTTTTGCGGGGAGAAACTAATGTGGTCACAGGGGTTATGCAAGACTTCTTTGAGGACATGACACTTCCAGACTCTGAAAGATAAGTGGAGTTAGGCAGACGTGTGTGTGAGGAAGAATGGGGTGGGAAGTGAGACCAGCATGGAACATAGAAGGGACATCACATGGTAGGACCATCACAAGGTCTGACATGAAAGGCAGCTGGAAGCCTTCAAGGAATGAAATGATGGCTAGTGTGTGAGTAACTTTGTGCGAACCGAAGTGTGGCATGAGGTAGAGGTAGGCAGGGGCTAGATCACATAAGTCTTCTGTATCACTTAAATAATCTTGGCCTTTCTTCTAACAACAACGGAATCTGTCAGGTTGAAATTAGGGAAGCGACATGACTTTATATATATATAATAAGCTAGAGGGGCCAAGGTTGGGTTTGGGGACCCAGTGAGGAGGCTATTGAAAGGTAAGATGGTGTTGTGGATTACAGAGTTGGACCTAGGATGATGGTTTAGAGCTATATTCTAGAGACAGAATTAACTGCAGTTTGGTGACTTGATATATGCGCGGGGTTGGAGGGAGAGGCAGTGATGGAGAGGGCAGGGGTAAGGAATAATGAAGTTCTTGACATAAAGAGTTAGTAAACAAAGTAGCCATTCAGAGTTGGAGAATGCTGGAGTAGAGGGGAACATCATGAATTTCAGGTGTGGGTCTGCTGAGTCTCAGATCCCTGTGAGACAGACATGAGTGGAGACAAAGTGTATGATAAGGGCGCCCTTTTTTCCCTTAACTCATTAAATTTTTTTAAGAAGATTTTATTTCAGAGAGAGAGGGAGTGCAAGAACACATGCGGAGGGAGGGGCAGGAAGAGGAGGAGAAGCAGACTTTCTACTTAGCAGGGGGCCGGGTGCGGGGCTCAATCCCCGGACCCTGGAATCATGACCTGAGCCAAAGGCAGATGCTTAAATGACTGAGCCACCCAGGTGCTCCATTAAAAAAAATTTTTTTTTGAAGATTTTATTTATTTATTTGAGAGAGAGCATGAGTGAGGGGAGGAAAGGTGCTCTTTTGAACCGGTAGAGAAAAGGCAAATTAATTTAATAAATGGTGTTGGGACACTTGACTAACCATTTGGAACAAAATATGTACAGTCTTCCTGACTTTGTGTCATACATCTGAATAAATTCCAAATGGATTAAGCATTTAAATGTAAAATATAAAACCATAAAGGTGTCAGGATAAAATATGGGAAACCTTTTTTTTTTTTTTAAGATTTTATTTATTTGACAGAGATCGCAAGTAGGCAGAGAGGCAGGCAGAGAGTGAGAGGGGGAAGCAGGGTCCCCACAGGACAGAGAGCCCGATTCGGGGCTTGATCCCAGGACCCTGAGATCATGACTTGAGCCAAAGGCAGAGGCTTTAACCCACTGAACCACCCAGGTGCTCCAAAAACTTTTTTTTTTTTAAAGATTTTATTTATTTATTTGTCAGAGAGGGAGAGAGAGCGAACGAGCACAGGCAGACAGAGTGGCAGGCAGAGGCAGAGGGAGAAGCAGGCTCCCCGCCGAGCAAGGAGCCCGATGTGGGACTCGATCCCAGGACGCTGGGATCATGACCTGAGCCGAAGGCAGCTGCTTAACCAACTGAGCCACCCAGGCGTCCCACCCCCAAAAACTTTTATATAATCTTGAACTTGCTAAAGTTTTTCTAAATATGGTACCAAAGGGAGAAGTGACAAAAGAAAAGTTGAATTGCTAGATTTCTTGAGACAAATAAAACCACCTGGTTGTCAATAATGACCATAAATAAGGTTAAAATTGAAATGGAAAGCTGGAAAAATGTTTGCAATCTGTGACAAAAGAATTAATGTTACTATTTGAAGAACTATAAAAATCTAGCAAAATACTTGGAGAACACTGGACAAAAGACAAAAGAATTGCAAAAATGACACACATGGTGAGTAAATATATGAAAAATGTTCAACCTCTTTAGTAATCAGAGCAGTGCAAGTTAACAAATGAGGCACTACTACTCTGTCAATCGGATGGGCAGAGTTGTTTTTTGTTTTGTTTTTTTAATGTGATGTACTGGTGAGGTTATGAAGGGGGCACTGGCATTCTCTACTGATGGGAATAAAAACTAGGACATACTTTCTGGAGTTGAATTCCACAGTTCTAAAAGTCATAACATTTTACATATTTGCTTATTAAATAATTTAAAAAATCAGGAATCAAATCTTTGAACCTTAACAAGAAGAAATAGGGAGAAATGTCAAGTTCTGTACTTAGGTCCCCCAATTGAATTGCACAAATATAGGGTTGGGGAGGGACATGTGAAAAAGAGACTTCAGGATTTTAGTGGTTTTCAGTCCTTGAATGTCACCAGTGTGATGAGCTGTCAAAGAAGCTAATCAAAACCTAACCTGTTTAACACAGCATGGTGTCTATAGATTTGTCTAAAGGAAGGATTATAATACTGAAACATTGCAATCTTAGCAGTTACGAATAGTATGGGTTTTCTAGCTGGAGTCCCTGGTTTTTGTTTACAATGATAATGGAAATCCGAAGTCATTTTAGGCACTTGCTGCTCTCTTTCCCACCCTTTTCTCCCCACTTCTGTTGTTAACTTTCACTTCTTTCATCTGCTGGGGGCGGTCTGAAGGTTTAACTAAGGCAGAATACATATAAGTTAGTATATTTTTAGGTGCCCACTTGCGGATTGTTTGTGAGTAATTTGCATTCTCTAGAATGATATTTCATCAATTCTCTTTGGTTCAGACATACCTAAAGAAATTATTATTACTTCAAAGGATGTTCTAAAGGGCTAAGCCGTGAGCTCTGGTATCAAGAGTTGGTAGTCCAGGGGACTAAGATTCCTAGTTTGTACAACAGCTTGGGACAAAGTTTTTTTTTTTTTTTTTTTAAAGATTTTATTTATTTATTTGTCAGAGAGAGAGAGAGAGTGAACGAGCACAGGCAGACAGAGAGGCAGGCAGAGGCAGAGGGAGAAGCAGACTCCCTGCCGAGCAAGGAGCCTGATGTGGGACTCAAGTCCCAGGACGCTGGCGTCATGATCTGAGCCGAAGGCAGCTGCTTAACCAACTGAGCCACCCAGGCGTCCCAAGAAAGGGTTTTTTAAAGGGTACAAATTTAAATGACAAGGAGAAGGTCAAAACACTCGACTCATAATTTGCTTCTAAATAGGTAAGAATTGAAATCTAAACCAAATGAGAAGGTTCTAAGAGAGCACTTTCAAACTAAGAGAGTATTTTCAATACTCTCAATACTTTCAATACTAAGAGGGTATTTTCAAACAACTAAAAGACTAACAAACTAATTATTTGAATGTTATTTTTGTATCAGTTACACACAAAGTGTAATGTTAAGGTCTTGGGAACCAAAGATGAGTAAGAATGGTCTCTACCTTGAAGAACCTTATAAACCAGTAGCACTCAAGTCTCTAGGTCCAAACACTGTCCTAGGACATGAAAAATTTTCCATGTGATCTTGGAATTCTGAGTGTAATCCTTCAGAAACGGGAAGAATGGGAACAGATCAGAAGATAGAGATAGGAAATTGTCCCTATTTCCAAAAGGGGAGGGAGAGGTAGTTGCCGATAGTGAAATAAAATACTAGAATGAATGATTAAATAGATGGTTACTTTTCACCAAGAATTATCTTCGTTCATTGTGAATAAATCATACCAGAAAGTGACTACTTTGTCTTCTTGAGTTGTTGGACTTACTAATTGGATAGACCAGGTCTTGATTGGATACCATCTCTCAGGATATTTTTGTGGGCAAGATGGCTGGTTCTCGAGGGGGCTTCCATGGGTGCGTACGGTGGCACCAGGGTTCGTTGAGTGCTCTGGTGGGGAGGAGAGGAAGCCTTAGCAGGTTGGACTCTCTTCACCCCTGTTTTACCTAGAGCAGCCCCCTTGTTATCTGTTTATATATTGGAAATCTGTTGCATTTTGGTTCGATAGAGAATTTTCCTTACCAAAGAAAAAAAATTAAAAGCCCCCAGATTAGCTAGTGGATTTGTAGCTGATTGAGTGACTCTGTCTTTACAGTGTGGATGGAGGGCTTGATGTCACTTAAAGAGTCTCCAAGGACCTGCTCTTGGCCACTTGACAACTCCAAAGACATGCTTAATGGTTTTTGAATGACTCTAGGTGGAAGGATAACTAAAAACCTGGTTGGGAAAATCAGGAACCTATGCTTTGAACCTTAACAGGAAGAAACCTAATAGGGAGAAATGTCAAATTCTGCACCTAGCCTGTTTAATGCAGTGTAGCGTTTCAGTTGAAAAGTTGGTTCCTTATGGAAACCTTTCTGGACCTTTCTCCCGGTGCATCAGTGGAAACTTTTCCTTGCCCCCAGGCACTGAGTGCTTTCTTCCCCCAGCATTCGTTGCACCTTCTTGTAATTAATGACTTGGTTTGACTGTCTCTTCAGCGGGACTGTGCCAGGCCGGGTGCTTTTGTTTCTATCTCTAGGGCTGTGATGGAGTGCCTGGCACACATTAGGCACCCAGCAAGTGTTTGTGGAACAAAGGAGTTCAATGTTAAGTTCTGGGATCCATCTTTTCAAGGAACTTGATCAAACTAGGGTGTATCCAGAGAATAGTGGTTAGGAAGGTGGTTCGTCTCAAAATAGTTTCATGCAAGGAAGCTGAAGATCCCGGGGGAGGATGGTCTGCAGAAGTGGATCTGTCTGGGTCATAGACCGGCATTTTTCAAATACTGGGAGTGGGTACTGATGTAGGTGTGGAGGCAGCTGATGGACACATTTGGCGAAGGGGAGGGGAACAGAGGAGAGGGAGGGTGTATATGTGGGGGAATGACAATGGATTACAAATCAGGGTAAGGCAGCACTTTAAAACAGACCAGTCCTAAATGGGAAGGGCTTGTCTTGTGATGTGGTAGGAGTGGTTGTTCTTTGGGATTACTCCAAGGTGAGGTTCATGACCACCACCAACCGTCCTCAGCCATCATCACAGGTGGTGAGATCTTTAGCTAGAGATGGTCTCTGGGCAGGGGAGGTTCTTCCAGTTCTGATGGTTTCATGATTTTGGATTCATTCTCTAGAGAGGAGAGCAGAGATGTTTCCAAGTTACGAAACAAGGCAGAGGCCAAAGTAGACATCATTCGAGTTCTGGTTGGTCTCTTGGATTGTGATTTGTCTGCCGCTAAAGCCGCCTCGTGCTTCAAATGATCTGTGTTTACATCTCCTGTTATTGAATCTACTTTCTGAACAGTGGTTGGTTCCCAATAAACCTCTCTTCGAATTTCCACTTTGTTTTGAAGTTGTTTTGACTCAAAGGCTCTTGGACAGGGGATGTTTTGTTTTGTTTGGAAGCAAGCTGGGGAATAGGCTATTTTAATAGCTGCTCTTCCTACCCTGTTTAATTATGTTCTGCAAACAGCCCTGCAGCACAGTAGGTGTTGAGGCCTAGGCTGGGAGCCCACTGGGCCAGACACAGCAGCCACACACCTCACCTCCCAGTGAAAGGGACAGGGTGGGGCAGCAAGTCTTCAGGACTGGGTGCTAAAAAAACAGTGGGAAGACTTGCACGAGCATGTTAGCATATGTTGAGTAACTGAACAGAGGGCAGAGGAATAAAGACAGAGAAGTAATTTTGCCTGTCAATCTAGCTAGAAAGATAAACGCAGATAAAAGATGAAAATAACAGACACTAAAAAGGGAATGTTTTGGAACCTCAAAGCAGTGTTTCCTGATGGGGTTCTACGCCCTTTCCAAATGACTGTCACTGCCTAGCATGATGGTGGTTCTCAGCCCTGATTGCTCAGTAGAGCACCTCAGGGGCTGATAAAACACAGCTGCACAGGCCCTATGCCAGGCCAAATAATTCACATCTCTGGGAGTGGGGTCTGGGGAAGGTGTTTTTAAAATTGAACAGGTGATTCAAATGTGTCTGTAATCTAATCTACAGGGCAGCTGGGGAGGTGAGAAGGGCTGGCCTGGGTGCTGGGGGGGTGCTGGGAGGAGGACCGGGGAGAGGTGGTAAAGACCATGGAAGGGCCTCAAGAGGGCACTGGGCCTTGGTCTGGGCAAGTATCAAAAGGGAGAAAATCCAGAGCAAGCCAAGCCTACTGGATTTTTGTCTCGAGGGTAACCCTGATTGTGTCTGTGGGCATGGTGCTTAGCACAGGC
This sequence comes from Taxidea taxus jeffersonii, assembly GCA_003697995.1. Classification (NCBI taxonomy): domain Eukaryota; kingdom Metazoa; phylum Chordata; class Mammalia; order Carnivora; family Mustelidae; genus Taxidea; species Taxidea taxus. Next base: position 47,267 of record ML111202.1, on the reverse strand, counting down.
TTTCCTTCTTTCCATGTCAAAAACCTAGTAGGTTGATTTTTCATGGGGATACATTTAACATTTTTAACAGCATCCTTGAGACATTGTATTTTGCAACACCCCTGAGGGCTAGTTCTTTTACAGATGAGAAAGCCCGGCCAGGATCAGAGAGGTGAGGGAGTGGGTCTCAGGCCTCTCAGCTAACGGGGACACTTTTCTTTGGCTCTAGTACGACTTCTGTATGTTTGCGTTGGTGGCTTGTTAAGATCACATGCAGGGAGAGTAATAATTTGACTTGGAAACCATAAATTCGATTTTTACCTGTACTGATTAGATTCCAAGGAGTGTCTAAGCTTTTTACACATTCCTCCTGGAGTCCTATACTGACCTCCTGAAGGGGAAGTGATTTCCTCTATACATATTATCTAATAACTCTCAGTTGGTTGCAGCCCACTATTGGGCATCCTTTTCAGGCATCCTCTCCCGTCTAGATTTCCAGGATGAGGGTGGAGGAGTGGCTGGCCAGGGGCTGGTGGGGCCAGACCCTGCTCATGGGGGTTGTGCCCTCATGGGATCCTAGGCAGTTGGGACCCAGATTGTGGCTTGTTCCTTTTCCATTCTCATTGTGGCTATCTCAGTGGGTATAAATATGTTGGTTATTCATGAAAACAACAAAAAAGGACTTTTAGCACAATACAATTAAATGTTAATGAATACCAAGTGTTTAGAAATCTTTGTGGCTTATTTCTCAGCACAGATTGGTTGGTATAATTCTGATGGAAGCAACCTGATCCCTATCCTGGGGGCATTCTGTCTGTTTCTTCCTCTGAGAGAGGTCTTTGACTTTGTGTTTAAAATATCAGGGTTCCAGTTCCTGAATGATTAGAATAAAAGAATGAAAAATTAGCTGGATAGCACCCTATGGATAACAGGCTTTTAAAATCTTCACCACGGGGTGCCTGGGTGGCTCAGTGGGTTAAAGCCTCTGCCTTGGGCTCAAGTCTTGATCCCAGGGTCCCGCAGCGCAGCGGGCTCTCTGCTCAGCAGGGAGCCTGTTTCCTCCTTTCTCTCTGCCTGCTTCTCTGCCTACTTGTGATCTCTGTCTGTCAAATAAATAAATAAAATCTTCACCAGTACACGTCCTTTCCTCGTGTTGCCAGATATGGAGGCCTTTCCACGTTGTGTTCTGTTTGGGCTGATTTTTGCCTGGATAAGATTCACTGAGTAGACTGCCTAATCAGGGAGGAATTATAGAACAATGATGACCTGATGTATCGTAAAAATTAAGTCCTTGGTGAATCCAACCACATTTTTATTTAAAATTTTCAATTTGTATGAAAAAGACTAATCAGCATTTAAAATATTGGGAAAAAATGTAGATATATTTCCTCATTCTGTCATCTAACTCAGTAACGATTTTCTATTTCCCTGTATCTTCTATATGCATATTTTTCAAAAATATCATTTCTGATGGATACATATCTTTGTATTTTGCTCATTCTTTTAATGCAAATGCTAAAAATGTGCTTTACTTTTGAGGAATTATTTACTTTAAATAGACTCATAGGAGTGAAATTACTGGGTGAAAGATTATGAACATCGTTAGGTCAGTTTCTAGGCATTGCCATGGTGTTCTCCAAAAGAGAAACCAGGTTTACAAAGTGACCAGTAAAAGTCTGAGGTACCAATTTCACTGAAGGCTTACCAGTGACTGTTCTGATTCCTAATGAAAAAAAAAAAAATCGTTTACCACTTTATTCATTATAAACTGTTATCTTCAGTTTAGTCTGTATACTGATTCTTTAATCACCTGTAAGAAATATTTTTCCTTTTTATTTTTCATAATTGTTTCTTATGTGAATCAGCTGTTCCAATTTTTTGTCCATTTTTCTACTGAATTTGAGGTTCCCTTTAAAATGTAATTGATCTATTTATATACATCCACTGAGCTCTATTCTCAGTGATGTCTGAGGCAAATATTTTCTCAATCTCACTTGGAATCTTAAAGATGTATTCATGTGGACCGTCTGACTCATGGTTACCCTCGGCCATCCTGACCCCACTGTAGGCATCCGCGGTGCTTGTATGGGTGCTTGTCCAACTCCTCCCTGTCCCAAACTCAACCCTGCAGGGATCTCTGCTCCTTCCACTGAGCTGCCTGCCTTCTCCTTGAGGCCGGCTCCAGATCTGGGCTGTTGACTTCCGACCAGGACCCTAGAGTCTGCTGGAGCACCCTGTGTAGCTTACCTCACTCCCACACTTGATCATTGACTGCCTCTCAAGGCAGGCTCCTTTCTCCTTCATCTTCTCCTCACCCTGCCATTTTGTTAGCCCCACTTCCCCATTTACTTTGCTTTTACTCAGCCTAGCCTGAGATCCGTCATGGAAGCTACTCTCATCCCTAGTCTCCCCCATTTGCTCACCTTCCCCATCCAGCAGTGCTCCAGGTGGCCTGGTCAGCCTCGATCTGTGGAGTCCTTCCCCCTCCCTTCCTTCTTCAGGAGTTTGAGTTCGAATTCTTTCTTTCCTCTCTTCAACCTTTATTTCTTTGCAGATTCCTCCTACTTACCATGTAAGTCTCTCCCTCCCTTAAATACACCACTCCATGGTGGGGTTACGGACATTGGGGAGGGTATGTGCTATGGTGAGTGCTGTGAAGTGTGTAAACCTGGCGATTCACAGACCTGTACCTCTGGGGCGAATAATACATTATATGTTTATAAAAACTAAAAAATTAAAAAAAAAACCAAAAACACCACTCCAGTTCTGTCCTGTCTCTTGCCTTCCCTTCACACAGTTTATCTGAAAAGCCACAAGTCACACTCACTTCCCATTCCCTCCTAGCCCCTGCCCCACAGTTGCTCTTGAAAGGGTAAATAACAACCTGCCTGTTCCCCAGATCTGCTTAAGAGCCTTATTTTGATGTCCGTTTTTATTTTGACCTTTTGGAAGTGGGAAATGTCAGCCTGAGGGACAGACTGAGAAGGCTCGCTCCCCTGCTATAGGCTAAGGGAAATAAGTTTTTTAGACGTGTTGAAGAACAGTGGATTGGGGCGTCTGGGTGCTGCAGTTGGTTAAGCAACCGACTCTTGATCTTGGCTTTGGTCATGATCTCGGGGTCCTGGGATCCAGCCCCCACCTTGGGCTCTGCTCAGCCTGCTGGAGGTTCTCTCTTCCTCATGCTCTCCCCTCCCCCTTTACTCTTCCCCTGTCAGTACATTTGTGCACAGCTGTACTCGCGTGCTCTCACTCAAGTAAGTAAATAAATAAATAAAATATTTTAAAAAAGAACAAAGGATTCAGGCTTTTTCTTTCTCTGGAGGCTTCATCCTCCATTTTCAACTCCTCAGATTCCCAGATGCCCCCTTAGGAGGCATTAGTCTCCTGCTGTTTCAGCTGGTGCTCCTGTTCTTGGCTGTAACCTGCCAACACATGCAGGCACTTCGTTTTTATTAACTCATTAGTGCTCACAATGATCTTTTTTCCCCATGAAGAAATTTAGGCACAAGGAGGCACCTTCCCAAGGAACAGCCAGCTAGCAAATGGTGGAGCTTTGATTGGACCTGAGTGGTCTGGGAGAAGCCAGAAGTCCTTGCTGAACACTTTTTTAGCCTTTATCTTACTTATCAGATCTGTCTGACCCTTTTTTCCTGCTTTTCCTTTGCAGGTTCCTTAAATATCTATGGTGGAGGGAATGAGAAATTCTTTTCTTTAAGGGTCCTCTATGGGACTAAAAATTAAATTTATTAAGATTAACAGGAGGGAAAAAAAAGTTTTATTACATGTGCAGAGAGGCCCAATAATGAAATTGAGAGTGAAAAAAATGACCAAGGCAGGTAGTTTTTATATTTTTTAGACAAAGAGACAATAAATCTGTGAGGAACTGAGAGGAAAAAAACCCTTTGGGAGCTTCGGTTAGTAAGGAATTCTGAATAGAATTTGGGCTGGGGTAGTAAATTAGTAAAAAGTAACACGGGTTGTTTATATAGCCTTCTTGGCTCTAAATTTCCCATCTCCAGTGGTAAGATTGTCTCTTTAGCTCCTGGAAGACAGGGATGACATCTTTCACGTGGGAGATTTATTTCCTGTTTTCAGGGGGATGGGAGGGGCTGAGTGTGTTTGCACCGGCTGTCTCTGGGTCACTTTTATACAAAATCAATACGTCTAAGTGGCATGTTTTGGGGCAGCCTGCCCTTGGCCCCTGCAAGTGTTCCTAGGATTCCATCCCCTGCCCTCCTGAGTCCAGCTCTTTTCTGTATCTTCACTTAGATGTCTCACAGCCGCCTAAATTCAGCACATCCTGAAGAACTCCTCACCCTCCCACCAGCCCAATAGGTCTTCCCGTGACCTCTCTGTGAATGTCATTGTCATCCGTTCATTTATCCAGGTTGGATGCTAAAAAGCCATTCTTGATTTCTCCTTTTCCAGGAGATCCTCCACCTGGCTCCCAAACTCCTGTATTGCTGGGGCCCTGCCTTCTTTCCAATGTCATTTCTTTCAATTTTTTTTTTTTTTTTTAAGAGGGAGCGAGAGAAAGGGTGGGAAGGGGCAGAGGGAGAGAGAGAATCTTTTTTATTTTATTTTATTATTTTTTAGAGAGGGGTAGAGAGAGAGAGAGGGAGGGAGAGAGAGAGAATCTTAAGCAGGGTCCATGCCCAGCACAGAACCAGAGCCCTACATAGGGCTCGATCTCACAACCCTGGGACTATGACTTGAGTTGAAATCCAGAGTCAGACGCTTAACTGACTGAGCCACCCAGGTGCCCCTCCAGTCTCATTTCTTAAGTTTCACCCCTTGCCCATTATATGCCAGCCACACTGGTCTTCTTTCTGCTTTGCAAATCCACTGAACTTATTCTGACTTTAGGGCATTTATCTTAGCTATTCCTTGTGCCTAACATTCTTATCCTCAAGATCTTTGCATTGCTAGATCCTCCTTGACATTTGTATCTCTGGTTAAATAATCACCTCCACAGAGAGGCCTTTCCTGACTGACATAGCTGTTTAACGTAGCTGCCAGTCACCTGCTAGCATGGCACTTTGCTTTAATTCTCTGCATGGCGCTAATCACTTATTGATTGATTGGTTTATCATCGCTCCATGTGATGTAAACTCCATGAGAGCAGTGGCCTTGTCTGTTCTGTTAGTCCCTGTGTCCCAAGCATCCAGAGCTGTCTTGCATATCATCAAAATAATATTGACCAGAGCTGACATATATGGAGCATTGCCAATGTGCTCAAGCAAATAGTAATATAATATACATTATGTATATTATATATTATACCCTCATATGGTAATCCTTACTTTCATAATATGCATAATATATAGTCCACATTGATTATATAACTTAACATTATACATATTATATATGATGTAAAATATCTAAGATATATATGATATGTACATATATGTGTATGCATATGTGTGTGTGTGCCCCAACAGTAATATAATAACAATACCTATGCTTAGATGATTTGATGAGAATTAAATGAGGCGGGAACTATTCTCATTAATTCTCACCAAATGTAGATGAGGATAGGTATATTGTGATCATTATCAGTATCATGTCTAGTTTGTCAGTGAGGAGACTGAGAGACACAGTGGTTAACTAACTGACCTAACAGAGCTAACAAGCGGTGGGGTCAGGCTTGGACCTCGGTGTCGGGCTCTAGAGCTGAAGGGTTGGGTGTACCTCATCACCTGGGTGTTCCCCAAGCCCCTTCATCTGCCCTTTCTGCCCCACAGCTGGAGGAGGGGCACCCCATGTCTCTCGCCTAGATTTTGCCATAGCTTCTTAGCTGGTGTCCCAACCTCTGGGTTTGCTTTTTTAATTTTACTAGTGTTTAATCTAAAATGCAAATCAGAACTGGAGGCTCCCGGTCATGTAGACTAAATCCAAACTCCTTTTCTTTACAACCTGAATTCTGCTCACGTGTCTGTCCTCGTTTCCTGCGTCTTTCTCTGACAAGCATTTATTCCCCCCCCCACCCCCGGGATTGTTGAAGCACACGCTGCTATTTTGCAGTTTTGTCCCTTCGTGTAGCCTTTTCCCTTGCCTTGCTTCATCCCACAGTCTCAGTTTTCTTTCTACTTAGAAACTTCTTTAATGTTCTCCTCAACCTCCTCCAGCCCCATGAGGCTACCTACATTGGGTGTTTCTCTTCTTTCCTGTTTCATTTTGTGCAGACTTCCATCATGGAATACTATATTGAACTTTTCTAGGCTCCTCTTGTGATTCCCCCACCCATCCTGACCTGAACTTTCCCCCATCCTTGCCTGGGAACATTATTATTTTGAAGGAATTGGCTGACCGACTCCCTGTGACCCTGGTACCTAACAGAAGGCCTGGTAAAATAGTAGGCACTCCATAACTGTTTGCTGAATGAATACTAACTTCCAAAAGGCAGTTGAGGCAATCCACAGATAAGAGAGGGCATAGTCAACCATAATATAAAACTTTCAGAAACCAACTGAAAAAAATCACTTTCTTGGAATGAATTTATTCCTGGAGTTGGGCACAATTAGCCACTGAGAGAGAAAGGGAAACTTGAACTCAGGACCCTGAGATCAAGAGTTGCATGCTCTATGGACTGAGCCTGCCAGGTGCCCCTTATAGACAGTGTTTTTGAATGTAAACATTTGTAAGTTTTCCTTGATAAAAGCTCAAGATTTAGCACTGAATTGCTGTTCCAAAGGCATTTTTCTGGGGACTGCTTTAATGTAGTTCCTCTCTATATTTTCTCCTGATACAGTTTATTATAGGGGTTGAGATTGAAGAGCCTAGAGGTTTTGATAACTTACCCAACAACCATAGCACAGGCACCTTATAGACCCACCTTTCAGTGTAGGTTAGTTCTAGGGGGAGAAGATGAGGGCAAACTTCAGCTAGTTCTGAGTCAGCTGTTATACATTGAACTCTTGTGGTGACGTAGCTCTTCCATATTGTTGGTTAAAGAGGGTTCTCCCTGCATTAGGAACCAGGTGGTCTAGCCTTGGATGTTCTCTCATGAGAACTTAAGGATCTGACTTGTTGGGCTGCCCGGGTAGAAGGCCCTCTTGCCTCCATGGAGCAGTGAGCTGTAGCTGTCTGGGACAGGGCCAAAATGGCTTAAATACTTATACAACACCTTGGTTGAACCCCAGAGTTCTAGATCCCAAAGTTCTATGCCATCAAATATGGGCAGGGTGACTCTGGTCCAAAAGATTTAAGGGCAGGTATTATAAAATAGTTGCCATTCACTGAAAAATATATTTACTGTGTACATACTGTGTGCAGGGCAAGGGACTGGGTATTGGAGGTACTGTGTTAGCATTTGAGTAGGACTCATTGTCTAGTATGATATTGTTCTTCACTGAGTTCACAATCTAGACAAAGTCACAAGGAACCATTTCAATGATACTGGCAGGGCCCCCAGGTATCAAATAACCCCCAGGTAACTGAGTTCATTTAGCTGTCAGATTGGCGGGGGCGGGAGGCGATTAGTGTTGTACATTAAACATTGAGGAATATCTGCCAAGTGTTATAATTTAATATAATAAAAGATTTTGCCTTGTTGATGCAGTTTTTCCCCTTGATCCATTGTTACTGAAAAAGATCAGGTAATTTTGATTTTTTTTATTAGGAAAATTTTTAAACACACAGGAAAGTACAATAGTATAATGAATAACTTATTATGATCATCACCTTGATTTCATAATTGTTAATATTTTGTCATATTGCTTTAGCTGTTTCTTTCTTTCTTTCTTTCTTTTTTTAGTGTGAATTTTAGAATAAATTATAGTTATCATGGCATTTAACCTCCAGACCCTGGACTGTAGCTCCAGTAATTCCTTCTGTAGTAGGCAGCCTCCAAGAAGGCCCCTGGTGTTCCCTGCCTCCTATTGCTCATCTTCTTGTGTAATCCCCTCCCCCTGAGTATAACCTGGATTTATTGATTTGTTCCCAACAAATAGACTATGGCAAAAGCAATGGACTCTCCTTTCCAAGATGAGGTTATAAAAAGACTGTAGCTTCCATCTTGGGCATCCTCTCTCTCCTGCTTTTGCTCTCACTCACACTATTATGAGCTGCTCTATAGAGGGGACCATGTGTCAGGGAATGAATATCTCTGGCCAAGAGTCAGTGAGCACTTGAGGCCTTTGACAGCCACGGGAGTGAGTTTGGAAACACTTTCCCTGAGTCAAGCCTTGAGGTAACTGCAACCCTGGATAACTTCTTGATTAAATGAGTGAGAGACCCTGTGCTAGGGGTAACCAGCTGAGGCTGCCTGTTCTTGACCCACGGAAATCGTGAGGTAATAAATGTTTGTTGTTTTAAGCTGCTACATTTTGGGGTACTTTGGTACTCAGCAACAATAAGTACACGGACATAACTCCGATCCTATTAATCCCGGTGGGAGACTCTTTCAGCTGCTGCTGAGTTGTGAAGAGTGAAGCCAGGTTGTCAGCAAAGGAAAGAGCGCTTATCCTGCGCTGGTGGGTGGCAGGCATCAGATCTCAGTCGCCTCAAGTTATTTAAATAAAAGGTTTTACATCTTTTAGAAGTAGGATCTTATCTTTCTGTCTCTCAAGATACTATTATTATTGCCCATTCTGATTTTTAAAGGATTATTTTCATCTTGGCTCTGAAGAAATCTGATTCTATGCCAAAGTAAAAGAGCTTGGCATGTGGGAGGCTTCTGTCTCTGGATTCAATGATCTTTGAGAAAGCAGTCTGCTCTGAGGAGAGAGCTATGTGGCACATTTTAACCCATTTAATGGTTAGGATACATGGAGGAAAGCATTCAGTATAGGAGTAATAGGTCTCCTATAAAGTAGGGTAAAAACTCAGTCCTGCATTGAGCATCACACAGAACTTTGATGTGATATTTAGCATAGTCATGGGTATATCATTTGAGAATATATAGGATCCCTTGATTGATTGATTAATTGATTGAGGGGTAGTGGAGGGGTGCAGGGAAATGGAGAAGACACACCCAAGCAGGCTCCATGCCCAGCGTGGGGCGCAGTGTGGGGCTCAATCTCACGACCCTGAGATCATGACCTGAGCCAAAATCAGAGTCAGACGCTTAACCAACTGAGCCACCCAGGCGCCCCATGATTACCATTCTGTGGTAATTTGATTTCACCTCAAGGGATCTGTGCCTATCGAGTGAATCTGAGTAAGATCCATCACTCTGGGCAGGCCTTAAACAGTTGTGGTGGTTTAAGATCTTTACCCATTTTTGGTGCTTGCTGCGATGTTTAAAAATGGTTGAGGGTCCTGGGTTCCAACTGAGGTGAAACCTGAGATCCACAAAATGAATAAAAGTTCTTCATGATTGTGGAGTCCGCCCCCGTGGCCCTGACGCCAAACACAAAACCTCCCATGGGAATCTATGACTAGTTAGCTATCTGAGAAGGATAAGTTCCTTACAGAAGGATTTGAACTTAAATTTTGTTGTGACATTAAGTTCTGCCTGATAAATTGTTTCATTAGCCAAACCAGAATGTGGGAGCTACCAGATAGTCTTTATTGAATAAAGAGATGGAACAACTGATTCCTTTGCCCAAGTACAAGACAGCCAAGGCTGAAATGAAATTAAGGGGAAAGCCTCTCTTGGGATATAGTTTGAGTGAGCTCTGTTCTTTTTTTTTTTTTTTTTAAAGATTTTGTTTACTTATTTGACAGAGATCACAAGTAGGCAGAGAGGCAGGCAGAGAGAAAGGAGGAAGCAGGCTCCCTGCCAAGCAGAGAGCCCGATGTGGGACTCGATCCCAGGACCCTGAGATCATGACCGAGCCGAAGGCAGAGGCTTAACCCACTGAGCCACCCAGGTGCCCGAGTGATCTCTGTTCTTTACCCTTAGAAGGTATACGAGGGAAGGGGAGACTGGGGAGACCCAGTGACTTTCATACCCCTCAGATTTCAGACCAATGTGTAGTCAGAAGCAACAATATGGCAGCAACTTCAAGGAGAGAAATAAGGCGGATCATTGGTGAGTCAGTAACCTTACGTCACCGTTAGAGATAAAAGTTGTAGTTCGTTCCGACTTCCAGGAGCTGCTGTTCATTGATATTAAATTAGAATGTGAGACTGGCCAGGCGTTTGCCTCCTCCTGAGAAATACTTTCCTCATCTAGATTTCCCATGTGTGAAGTTTTTCCACAACTGGTGCAAATCCTTCACCCCAGTTTTCTAAAGTTATAGCATATGCCCTTGGAGGCTTTGGGTATGTGGAAGTCAGAGGTGCTCAGTCACCTCAAGAGGGCTGATGTACAGAAGAGCAAGTGCAGCTCTTTCCTTGTGGGAAAGAGATGTACTTCCTGTCTCATCCTAGGGAATCTGAAGAGGTGAGGTGATTGGTTTTGGTCAGTGGAGACAGGGTCAAGATCATACAAACTGAGAAAAATTCTTTCTGTGGGTTCTTCCAGAGAATCCTACAGAAAATTGTAGGAGTATCTGGTTGCTTTCCAAAAATTAAATCTGAGGAGGGATTAAATGTAGGTGCTGCTTCTGATGTGTTTCCCAGTGGTTTATAACCTCACATATAAGATAGCAACCCCTTCCTCCCCATAACTGAAAGAATCACATGCACAACAATTTTAGAATATGCTGGGAGTATGAGCAAGAGCTCTTTAAAGGAAGTCACCCGACAAAGGGAGTCTGATCAGGAGTGTAACGGAATAGAAAGTAGATTTTTCCCTGTAGCTTTGCTCTTTTGGAGATTCACATGCAGAAAAAGAACTTAATGTGCGTTCTTCGAAGGTTGGCTGTTAACCTGTGCTATCTTTGGGGAAAGTGCTAAAAAATATTTTTTTCCCCAATTTTCCTCAAATTCCCAGTTAATTAAAGGTGAGAGAAGGATAACAAGAAATATGGGTGATATCCTCATTGACTTCACTGGACTTCTCTGCTTCCAAGTCATATCAATGCTCAAGTATAAGGAGCCCTGCAGTTGAAATATACAATTACTTTTTATTTCTTAGACTAATAGAAAAATAAGTGCTTGAAAATTTTTCGACTATTTTCTTTCATTTCTCTCTTGAACTTATATTTTCTAGCGAAGCCCTTTCTCTGCCACTTATAAGAAATTACCTAAATGACAGAAGCAGAATTGACAGTGATCAGTGGAAAACAGGAACAAAATTAGTAAGGGAGGGGACAGATATGAGTCAGAAGTTCATTTCTTTTTTTTTTTTTTAAAGATTTTATTTATTTATTTGTCAGAGAGAGTGGGAACGAGCACAGGCAGACAGAGTGGCAGGCAGAGGCAGAGGGAGAAGCAGGCCAGGAGCAAGGAGCAAGGAGCCAAATGTGGGACTCGATCCCAGGGCGTTGGGATCAGGACCTGAGCCGAAGGCAGTTGCTTAACCAGCTGAGCCATCCAGGTGTCCCTAGAAGTTCATTTCTACAGTGATTTCCAAAACCTTGAAGTAAACTTTCTACCCACAATTCCATAGCGATATATGTGCCCGTGGTCAGCTTTTGCTAAGAAGTATGTTAGTGGAGATTTACTTGCCTAGGAATGGGTAGAGTAAATATGGCCATAAATTCTTTGTGTGATCCCAGAGGAAAGAACTAGGATCAGTGATGGAAGTTCTAAGGAGTCATATTTTGTTTCAGTGTAAGCACCTCTCTAATCATAGACTAGTCTGTCCTGCCCAAGAAGGGATAGAGATGTCTCTAGCATGGTGAGGGCTGGGACATATGGGGTGGGGAAGCAGGAGAAGGGATTTCTACCCTGGGAGAGATATTGGACTGGTTCTGTCCATGGTCAGTACGTGTGTTCTGATTACTGGAGATGAGTAGAAGATAATTTCTAATGTTAAAATAGCACCTCTAGTTTGCAAAGTACTTTCACATTATTCTATCTTGTAATACTTACAATAAATAGCTCTCCATTTTAAGAAAGGACAAAGATCACACATAATTAAGGCTATGATCACCTAATTGACAATTTCTACTGTGATAGGTACCCAGTGGACAGAAAAGTAAAACTGAGGGTTATTTGCCCTCAAAGAGCTGAAAAACTACTTGAGGAGATAGTGCATACACACAACACAGGTCAGACTATGAGAGAGCATGTGGGAATTATCTATTAGTGCGCTAGATCCGTGGTTCTGAAAGGGTGTTCCCTGGACCAACAGCATCAGTATTATCTGGGATCTGTTAGAAATACAGTTTTTTTTTTTTTTTTTTAAAGTAGGCTCCATCATGGAGCCTAGTGCAGGGCTTGAACTCACGATCCTGAGATCAGGACGTGAGTTGAGATCAAGACAAATTGGATGCTTAATTGATTGAGCCACGCAGGAACCCTGTAGAAATGCATTCTTCTTCTTTTTTTTTAAGTTTCTATTTATTTGACAGACGGAGATCACAATTAGGCAGAGAGGCAGGCAGAGAGAGGAAGGGAAGCAGGCTCTCCGCTCAGCAGAGAGCCTGACACGGGGCTCAATCCCAGGACTCTGGGACCACAACCCGAGCCGAAGGCAGAGACCCCAACCCACTGAGCCACCCAGGCGCCCCAGAAATGCATTCTTGAGTCACACTCCATACCTGCTAAATCAAAAATTCCAGGTGGGGGGGGTGACAGCATCATTCCGTGTTTTTAAAAGGCCTCCAGGTGATTATGATGCATGCTCGAGTTTAAGACCGCTGATCTAGACCAGACCAGTACTTCTCAAACTCTGGCATGATAAGTATCACTTGGAACAGTGCTATTTTATTTTATTTTATTTATTTTTATTTATTTTTAAGATTTTATTTATTTGTTAGAGAGAGAGAGAGAGAGTGAGCACAGGCAGACAGAGAGGCAGGCAGAGGCAGAGGGAGAAGCAAGCTCCCTGCCGAGCAAGGAGCCCGATTTGGGACTCGATCCCAGGACGCTGGGACCATGACCTGAGCTGAAGGCAGCTGCTCAACCAACTGAGCCACCCAGGCGTCCTGAACAGTGCTATTTAAAAAAAATTTTTTTTAAAGTTTTTATTTAAATTCTAGTTAGTTAACATAGATGGTAAAATTGCACCTGAAACTGCTGTCTGAAATATGGCCCAAGAACTGCAGGCTCTCCGAGGTGGTTTTTACTGACCTGAAAGCTTATTAAAACACAGATTTTCCAGTCCCACTCCCAGACATTCTAATTCAGTAGATGGGACCTGAGAGTTTGTGATGCTGAGGGGCTCAGACTGTTCTCTGAGCAGCCGTGCTCAGAGCCGTGCTCTGAGCGGTCATGCCTCTGGGGTTTAGCGGAGGAGTGCCCGGTGAGAGGGACTTGTGTGCCAGGACCATGTGTGTGGTCTTCACAGAGTGGAGGATGGAAGACCTGATCTGAGTCTGATGGGAAGGTTTAGGTTGGCTAAGAGGAAGTTATCTGATGCAGGGGTGGAGGAGAGGATGGGATGAGCACCCAACATGCGTGACTGGAGTGGCTCGTTCTGCCTGGGATTGGGGGGAATTAACAGCTGTCAGCTCTCACGAATCCTCCCCAAGGAGAGGGAGCAGGAAACAGCCTAGGACCAGGAGCACTTTCTTAGTTGCATTGTTACATGGTCCCGCCCTCTAAGTGGGACTTTTAAGACCCATTACTGCACTCTTGTTTTCTCCTCTTCCCTTGGTTCCCCTGCTCACCAAGCCTGGTTTGCTTCAACTCTACAGCTTGTTCTCTCAGTTTGGCCTGAATCTTCAGGCTTGGATTCTGACCATTTTTCTCAGACTCCATGTTGATTTAGTTCTCCCTGGACAACTGTGTGGCTCTGCTCTCCATATTCACCCTTCCCCATCATGTCCCACCCATCCCTTCAGGCAGTCCTTGGTGAGGGGGAGGAAGCTGGCCAACGTGCTCTGTCCTCTTCCATATACTCTCATCTTTGTTGTGTCCTGGTGTCTCCTGGTCATCCCTGTGTCACTGTCCATGACAGGAGAAGTAGAAGATAGTGTGGCAAGAGCCAGCTCAGGCTTGGAGGTCAGGAAAAGCAACCTTGGATTAATGGGGTCACTTAAGATTTTGACCAGTGACCTTATAAAATCCAATCACAGCTCAAGTCTGAGGTACAAAGAGCAAATATCCTTTAGGGGTCCAGAACATTTTTGTTATTCTTGAATTCGCACTCCCCACTCAATTTGTTGTCATCCTTGGGTGCCATGGAGAAGAGCTGCCCAGACCACCCAAGAGAGGTAGGATCAGATTCTAGAAATACTGAGGACTAGCTAGTATTCCCTACCCTCAGTGTAGCCAACTCTTATTGCCCCTGCCGTGGGCTCTTCTGCATGGCCCCTCTCCCCTGACTGTGGTCACTGTCCTTGCATGTCTTCACTGGTCTCTGCCCCCTAATGGCCGCTTGAAGATCCAGGCATGGAGTCCTGTGAAATCACCCTGGGCACCTGAAGTCACCTTGCCTTCATTGGCTGGATATACTCCACACTCTCTTGTGATGTGGGCTTGCCCTCACAGCCAGGAGGGTTCTGCACCTCATGGAGGTTTTCTAGGCACGTGGAGACTGGCCTATGGTGGAGAATCCCTCAGGGAGCCTGATATCCCTCACCTCCTAGGGGTTCTGACATTTTCTTTCTTTTTTTTTTTTAAGATTTTATTTATTTATTTGACAGAGATCACAAGTAGGCAGAGAGAGAGGAGGAAGCAGGCTCCCCGCAGAGCAAAGAGCCCGATGTGGGGCTCGATCCCAGGACCCTGGGATCATGACCTAAGCTGAAGGCAGAGGCTTTAACCCACTGAGCCACCAAGGCACCCTGGGTTTCTGATATTTTCAACCTTCATTTCTGCTCACCAGTGTTCTGGTCCTCACTCCCAACCTGGAGGCTGGCAAGGAGTCACAGGTACTCAGATTTCTCTCAGCTGCTTCTGTCCCTTCCTATAGAAGCCAGCGGGGATAGTTTACCTACTGAAAAGGAAGCTTGAGTTGCCTTGTCCCCCAAGCCTGTTCTTTCAGTGCCCTTCAAAAATGCCCTTAGTGTTTTGTTTTTGCAACGTCTGGCCGCAAGATCGGGAACCACTTGGTGAAAGCTGGGAGTGTTGCAGTCTTAAGACCTTAGCTCAGCTTCTTTGTCTCTAAACAGAGTCAAATCTCAATTCAGTTTCCCTCTTAAAATTACTTTCTGCCAGTGTCCAAAAGGCCAAAGCTAGAGCAATTTGAGCGACAAAATATATAATGAAAGTACTGGATTATAAACCATAGAATAAAATAAATATTTTATAGAATAAAATAAAACAAATAAATAAATAAAATAAATATAATGAAAGTACTGGATTATAAACCATAGAGTAAAATAAATATTGATGAACACATACTTACATAAATAAATAATTGAATACATTAGTAAATGGGGGATGCAGGGAATAGTGGAATTTTAATCAATAAATGTAGAAGGAGTGAGAAAAATAGAAAGTCCTGACGAGGCAAACATAATAATAATTGTTTCAGAAAACATCCTCTAGTGGATGCTGAAATCAGCAAGCCAGACTTTGCAGGGAAACATGGTATTCATACAGTTTCAAAAGATCTCACCCAGGATTATTAGTTGCAAAGGAAAAGTAGTACCGTCACAGTGAGGAAACCTCACAGGTGCCACCTTCACCACAAACTTAAGGTTAACATCACCGTGATAAGACACATGGACATTATGGTCCCTCTGTTAGGAGGCCCTCAGGAGGTATATTAGTCAGGTTTCTTCAGAGAAACAGACCAGTAGGATGTATATAAATATATACATATATGGGATATATATAGTTAGTATAAAAATTTGTAAGGAGGTTATAGAAGCTGACCTGTCTCAAGGTCTTCAGGGTGACTCCCCATGCTGGAGACCCAGGAAAGCTGAGGGTGTGGTTCCAGTCCAAAGGTCTGCAGGCTCAGCACCCAGGAAGAGCCCATGTTTCTGCTTGAGTCCAAAGGCAGGAAAAACCCCATGGTCCCTTTTGAAGGCAGAAGGAATTCTCCCTTACTCTGGGGAGAGTCAGCACCCCCGCTTTTTTAAAAAGGCCGTCAACTGATTGGGCGAGGCCCACCCGCACCAGAGAGAGTAATCTGTGAAATTCAGTCTACCACTTCAGTGTTAATCTCATCCAAAACACCCTCACAAAAACAACCAGAATTATGTCTGGCCAAATAAGCACTCCGTGACCCAGTCACATGGACACATAAAAGTAGCCATCACAGAAGGTGACATTAGGACTTCCATTCCCATGGAAGTCTTGGCAAAAATACATGACCTGATTTAATCATGAAAAACCATAGGCAACCTCGAATTGATGAACCTTATACACAATAACTCACCAGTATTCTTTATAAGTCTCAGGATTATGCGAGACAAGGAGAGACTGGGGCATTTGCAGGTTGGTGGAGAGAGTAAGGGTACATGACACTTACAGCAGGATGGGATCCTAGATTGGCTCCTGCAGCACAAAAGGGTATTAGTTGCAAAACAAATAAAATGTGAATGGATAATAGTGTGTTAATGTTAATTTCTTAGTTTTGATACTTGGACTGTGGTAGTCTAAGATGTTGATGTTGGCTGAAGCTAGTTGAGGGGTACACAGGAGCTCTGTTACTTTCGTAGCTTTTCTGTAAGTCTAAAATCCTTTCAAGATAAAGTGTTTTTTTTTTTAAGATTTTATTTATTTATTTATTTGACAGACAGAGATCACAAGTAGGCAGAGAGGCAGTCAGAGAGAGAGGAGGAAGCAGGCTCCCTGCTGAGCCGAGAGCCCGATGCGGGGCTCGATCCCAGGACCCTGGGATCATGACCTGAGCCGAAGGCAGAGGCTTTAACCCACTGAGCCACCCAGGCGCCCCTCAAGATAAAGTTTTTAAAAAGCTTCCTGCCATTTGGTACTTGAGCACTTTTCAGTAGCAGAGTATATTTTGATATTTTTAAAATTTATTACTTTTGTGTGTGTGATTTTGTATCTACCATTCAACATTTTCCACAAATGCTAAATTTTATCAGTTTTTTTGGAAGCCCCTTTAAAAAGCCCTAGACTTCTTTTCTTTCGTTTTTTTCTTTCTTTCTTTTTTTTTTTTTTTTTGTATTCCGTACTTCTTCCTCTAAAGCATTGTTTTTGGTAAATGATTACAGCTCAACCCTCCAGGGGGTGTTTACCTCTGAGATGATGACCCATGGGGCCCATTACACAGAGTAAGGATCCTGAGGTAGGAGGTCTGAAAGACCTGGGAGCCAGCCTTCTTATTCTTAGTCCAGTTCTGTTACTAACTAAATCCATGACTTTTTGGTGTTAATGTTCTGATGCCAAATGGGAAATTCAGGTTGAATACTTATGCATAATTGATGCATGTATTCAAATGATTATTATTTTTTTTTAAGATTTTATTCATTTATTTGGCAGAGAGAGAGCACAAGCAGGGAGAAGGGCAGAGGGAGAAGCAGACTCCCTTTGAGCAGGGAGCCCAGTGCAGGACTCAACCCAGGATCCTGGGGTCATGACCTGAGCTGAAGACAAATGCTTAACCCAATGAGCCACCCAGGCGTCCCCAAATGATTACATTTTTTAATTAATTTTTTTTCTTTTTATCAAGGTCCCAGGTGCTCTATTTTTAGGTTCCCAAGTTTTTGTTTTGTTCTGTTTTATCCATATATTTTTTTCCCTCTTGCTTCCAAAGTCTTTGGGTTCTACAACAGCTCTCGACTTACACACTTCATTCTGGCATTTTCCTTAGACAATCCCTCTTTCTTTCTCTCCTTTTTTCAATCAAATTGAGGAGATCAACATTTCCTTTTTTTTCTTTTGAGGAGGAAGCCCCTGCAGCTGTCCTCTGTCTTGTTTTTCTTCTCTCTGAACAGTGTGTGGCCCTTCTCACAGTTGTGCCTCCAACTGTCTCATGACTTCTGTGTTGTGGGCTTCCATACATTTGGGCCTTGACTGGGCTGACCCCTGGCACCATCCTATAGGGATCACTGGTGGGCATGCCCCTCCTGCCTACGTAGGGTGGCACAAGAGCTCAGGGTCAGGGTCCCTTGGCCAACCTGCATCACTAATGCCGGCACTAAGGCCAAGGTATGGAGCCAGCAAGTTGCATTAAGGAATAACTGACACTTTTTTTTAAATTTAAGATTTTATTTTTTTAGAGAGAGGGAGTAGAGAGTGGTGGGGAGGAGCAGACAGGGAGGGAGACGTAGAGAGAGAAAAATTTTTTTAAAAGATTTTATTTATTAGAGAGAGTGAGCGTGTGTGCAGGTGCACGAGTCGGGGGAGGGGCTGAGGGAGAGGGAGAAGCAGACTCCCTGATGAGCAGGGAGCCTGACTCGGGGCTCAATCCAAGGACCTTGGGATCATGACCTGAGCCAAAGGCAGATGCTTAATGGACTGAGCCACCCAGGTGCCACAGAGAATCTTGAGCAGACTCTGCTCATAGAGTCGGAGGTGGGGCTCAGTCTCATGACCTTGAGACTATGACCTGACCTGAAACCAAGAGTCGGACACAACCGACTGAGCCACCAAGATGCCCCAAGAAAGTAACTGATGCTCTTGAGGACAGATGATTTACCCAGGTTTGCTTTGTTATTTTTGTCCAGGGATGGACCACTTGCTTGTCCTCACCGGAGTAGACAGTTTGGTTAGGTTCAGGATATTGTGGGGCATTCCTTGGTCCCTGTGGAATATAGAGTAGAAATGACCTTTTTAAAGATAACCTCCAACTCCATTTGTTGTTTTTTTTTTTTTGTTTTCAACTTATTTTTAAAATTGACATATAATTAAAAGGCGAAAGATTTATGCGATCTGAAGAGAAACCAGAGTATGGAACTAGAGCGTATTATGCTTAGCGAAATAAGTCAACTGGAGAAAGACAACTACCACATGATCTCCCTGATATGAGGAAGTGGAGATGCAACGGGGGTGGGAGTTAAGGTGGTAGGAAAAGTAAAAATGAAAGAAGATGGGATCGGGAGGGAGAAAAACCAAAAGAGACTCTTAATGTCATAAAACAAACTGAGGGGGGTGGGGGGAAGAGGGGTTGGGTGAGGGTGGTGGGGTTACATCATATGTTTAAATAAAGCTTAAATAAAATAAAAAAAAAAATCAAGTGTACCATAATGAACTAATTTGAGTTGAAATGTGTTTAGATTTCCAATTAACCCAAATATCTGTTGCAATTCATAAATAAATGAGAAACAAAATATGAAAAAAAATTGACATATAATTGACATAAAACATTAAGTTTAAGGTGTACAAATGTTGATCTGATACATTTCCATATGCTTGTGTTGTGCTGTGTCGGTCTGTTAACTCTCATTCCCAACTCCAGCCATTTCTCCTTCTAGCTCATTTATATGCAGGCATCAGATACTTAATTTTATCAGCGTGCCACTCAAAAACAGTGAAATGGGTGCAGCATTTAGAACCATGCCTGGTATGCAGTAAACATTGCATTAGCGTTTGTTTAATAAAAATAAGAAATTATTTTCACTTTCAAAGAACTTACCATTTAGTTGGAAAAATAAAATGCACAAACAAGCAAAAACCAACCAGCATGTAGCACAGTATGGAAGACTCCAGAGAGTGGGCGAGAAGGGGCAAGACCTCTCCGCTGTGTGCTCTCCTCGAGTCATCTCACTTATTTGCCTAAACAACCAGCAGTTCCTCCCATTTTATGGCCCAAGAAATTAAGGCTAGTAGGTATAAAAGGCCTTACAAAGTTTATGTGTAACCACAGCATTTGAACACAGGGCTTTCTCAACTGAAGACTCCTGTTAGCACCGGATAGAATAGACAGAGGAAGCTTTGGAAGGAGGCTCGTGCTGGACCTCAAAGGATGGATAGAATTTACCAGATGGAGAGAAGTGGGGAGCACATAGAGGTTGTGGGGAGCAGGGAAAGGGGTGGGCACAGCTGGGGCAAAGATGTGTCCTTAGGAAGCATGAAGTGTGCTGGGGAATGGGCAGCATTGCCCAGGTTTGCTAGAGTGAGGGAGGAGTGGCAGTTAAAACAGGAACCTGGGTCGGAGGCAGAGCCTAATGAGCCTTGAATTCCGAGTTTGGACTTTCTTTCATAACCCATTTCATAGCCCATGGACAGTGTTTGTGAAGGGGAGTGACGTGGTGAAAAGAGGACTTTAGTGATTTACGTCGGGTGGGGTATGGAATGGGCTGGAGAAACAGAGGGGCTGCACTCAGGAAAGCTAGTGCTTGAGGTACCGTGCTCCTTGTGCATGATGCCATTCATCCTGACAATGAATGGTGCTAAGTGCTCCTTGTGCATGATGCCATTCATCCTGACAATAGCCCTAGAAAATGAGCGTCAATATCATCCCCATTTTCCAGGTAGACAAACTGAGGCTCTGAGAGGTTAAGTACCCAGCAGGCTGCCACAGTGAATCATGGTGCTGCCAGAGTGTGAATGAGGTGGATCCAGTTCCACCTGTGTTGCCTCTGTTTGCTGCAGCGCCTGGCAGTGGCTGGCTCGGCAGATGACCTGGGACAATTCTAACAGGTTGGAGGAGATGGTCCAGGTGATGAAGACTGCGCTAGTTCAGCAGTGATGGAAAAGGAGAGATGGGAGCAGCAATGTGACACATCGTTGTTTGAGCCCGATCTCAGGGCTGGGCCTGTAATTCCATAGTTTGTCTTTCTGTAGTGCTTCCTGTGGGAGCTGGTGCCCAGTGCTGAGAACATTGCCAAGACCATGGTACAGCATGGAAAACCTTGCCGTGCAGCCCAGGCTTCTTGAGTTCTTCTGAGGACGTGTATTAATTTAATAAAATAAGTGCTGATGTTGGTGTGCTGGGTGTGGGTTACCTTTGAGACGGGTTAAGCATGTTTCCAGGCATTCTTAAGCATCTCAAGTTTTAATTCCTAGAGTTTGAGACAAGGAGGTGCCTCCAGAGGTCTGTGGGTGATCAGATCTCCTTTTCCCCATGAATCTTCCTCCCTTATGTGCTTTTCTTGATATGTTCTCAGTTATTTCCCTGTTTTGCTACTGTACGGATTGGTCCATTACAGAATTCATTTGTTTCATTTTTGCTTCTTCTTCTTTTTTTTTTTTAAAAGAAAAAGGGGGTACATGCATTTTGACTCTGCAAAGCTTTTGACAAGAGATAAATGAATCTATAATTCGAGTGCGCTGAATGCCACGGTGACCACGTGGGGTGGTGCAGGCCAGCCCAGTGACCTCTCTGCTCTGTCTGCTGCAGGTGACAAGAAGTACATTATGGGGCCCAAGCTTTCTACTCTGGACGCCACCGTCTTTGGACACTTGGCACAGGCAATGTGGACCTTACCTGGGACAAGACCTGAGCGGCTGATCAAAGGCAAGCCCTACAAAACTCTTCAGGCTTTAGGAATTGCTGTGGGGTGAAGGGTATGGGTAACACAATGAAGAATTCTAGGTCTATGCCTGTGAACTTGACTGTGCTTTTTGGAGACACCAGGCTCTGGTGTCCAGGGCTGAGGTCAGTTTATTTTATTTTTTATTATTATTGTTATTTTTAAAGATTTTATTTATTTATTGACAGAGAGAGAGAGAGAGCAAGAGACGGAACACAAGCAGGGAGAGTGGGAGAGGGAGAAGCAAGCTTCCCGCTGAGCAGGGAACCTGATACGGGGCTCGATCCCTGGACCCTGGAATCATGACCCGAGCCGAAGGCAGACACTTAATGACTGAGCCACTCAGGTGCCCCTGGGTCAGTTTATTATGCTCAGGATGTGTAGGGGTTGAGGAAGACAAGACTTCTCACCTGCCATCTTGCCTAGACCATGTTCTCAACAAAGTTGACATAAATTGTACTGTGTATTACACCAGCTCCTTACATAGTGGACTTAATAATTGTTGATAACAGGGTTTGGATTCCACCTAGTACCCTTATTTTGTTGGTCTTCCTTAATTTCCGTGGGACACTGGTGCCAAGCCTCACCATTTTTTGATCTACGTGGTATGGCAGCAGACATGGTGGGCTGGGGCTGATGGACTCACTGCCCATCTCGATGCTGTTTTTGAGTCTGAACTGGTGTTATATATTTCACATGTAGGTATAGGTACATATGTTTCTACATCATTTGAGTTCAAAACATTCTTTTCTTCTATTCCAGTGGGTATCTGTAGATCATACATTGAGAGTAGTAGAGCTAGGAAGTTCAAGATTGTGAAAAATAGGGGAAATGTCTGAAGATGTTTTATAGTGTGATACTATATAAAATGTTATTATTTTATTATTATTAGTAGTAATTGTTGTATATTTTGGCCAAAGAAACACAATCTTTTATCTTTGTAGTATGGTCTTGACCGTAGGGCCTGCCAGAGTTACACTACGGACTGGGGGGCAGGGGTAGAAGTGGGGATGAATGGGACCAGACCTAGGGGATGAATGAATATATGTGTGGGGGTCGGGGTAGGGGTGGTAAGCCAAGAGTTGGATTCATGTTGGCAATGGGGCAGGGACAGTAAGCTCAACGTGGGTTGGTGTCAAGGGACCAGATCGTGTATGTGTATGTCGGTGGGCAGACTGAACAGGTGGGATGCACATGAAAGCTGGGCCTCTGGGAGAGGCTTCCCCTGTATTGGTGAATGGAAACTGTTTGGAGTCCTCTCCAATTTTTATTTTAAAGATTTTACCTATTTGAGAGAGAGAGAGATTGAGAGAGAGAGAGCAGGAGTGGGGATGGGGAGGAAGGGAAGAGGGAGTAGGAGAGGCAGACTCCCCACTGAGCAGGCAGCCTGATGCAGGGCTCTATCCCAGGACTCTGGGATCATGACCTGAGCTGAAGGCAGACACTTAACCAAATAAGCCACCCAGGTGCCCTGAGTCATCTCCAATTTGAAGAAGTATCTAAGCAGCTGATATAGGGATCAAAGTTCAATATTTGAGTTTGGGAAGGGGAGTGACAGAGTTGACCAAGGTATTTATGCCCCAGCTGAGAAGACTGGGGATGTAGATGAGATCACCAGTGAATAGTGTATAGAATGTTTTTAATGTTGCTGGATGGATGGTTGGAACTAAGCAAGGCAGAATCATACAAGAAACTGAGGCAGGTGAACACTCATGTGTGGTGGCCACAGATGGGTGGATAGGAAGGTTGGGGAAGGCTGTAATTCTGCGTGTGTCTGAATGTGTGTGTGATTCATGTGCATGCCCAGAAGCTCAGACCAGGTGAAGGACAGAAGTCATTCTCCAGATCCTCCCATTGGTGAGGATGAGTCTTCAGATGCATTACCAGACTTGGTTGGAATAGAGCAGGCATTGACTGAAGGTCTTCCAGAACTTCAGCTGGGTGAGGCTAGGGATAGTATGGACTGATATTTAATTTCCTGTGTGATCAGCACAGAGATGTTCCTTGTCTTGCAATGGGTTGGAAGTTACTTAAATCGAATATGTTACCTTACTGGTGATGTTTGTAGCATTTAAGATAGTTTCTCTTCATTTTAATCATCTAAGATACATTGGTTCCCTTTAGTTCATTTAGGGGCATGTTGTATATCTACACTCTATTCCTGTTACTTCCTATTCCCTGCCTCCGTTTCCCCAGCACACCACTCTTACTCACCAACAAGTACACACACTGCCATATGTACTCGCATACTTCTATACACACATACCCCATACACACTCACTTGTACACGTAAACTCACATTTGTACCCAAGCCCACGTGCTGACTTCATCTGTTATTAGTCGGAAGCATTTGGGTATTATCCAGTATGAGTAGAACTATCAAATTCTATAGAATCCCTTCTTGCAGGAATGAAACATCTTTTGTTAAATTATTTATGACTTGTCCCTTTTCACTTTTACTTCCTGGAAGGACTCGGGACATTTAGTGTCCTTTTTAAAGAAATGGGTCAGCCTTTTTAGAGGATCGATTTTGAGTTTCACCCAAGACCCACACACTTGGGGGAATCTGACACCATCGTGTGTGAAGGACTTTGGCACGTAGCTGTGTGTACTTTGGTTCTTAAACAAGTTAGAAGCTTCCAG
The DNA here is from genome assembly GCA_003697995.1 of Taxidea taxus jeffersonii. Taxonomy (NCBI): domain Eukaryota; kingdom Metazoa; phylum Chordata; class Mammalia; order Carnivora; family Mustelidae; genus Taxidea; species Taxidea taxus. The sequence goes on along the minus strand of ML111202.1, from coordinate 23,370 downwards.
CTCTCCCTGGGGACTGGGGTAGCATGAATCATTAAAGTCCACAGAGGGTCTCTAAATCCCATTTTGGCCATTGGTTTCTTGATCTTCCAAACCTTCTGATGGTAGCTGCTAATAGACAGGCAAACTATTACTTTGGTTTCTACTTATTCACCTTTGCTCTTCCTATGGTGGAGACTTGCCCAAGAAGTAACAAGAGGAAGGGGAAGCAGGAACAACTAAGCACCTGGATGCTTTTAAATTAGCACAAATCTAGGAGCATCAATGCTTAGATCAGGCAGTTTTCTGCCTTAGCTTTGAAACATCCAAAGCGCTGTTGGCCTTGCCACATGTATGAGTGTGGATGTGTGTGTATAATATTAGCTTTTGGTCCTAGATATTAGACACAGTATCTAGCCACATAGTGTAGCAGAACCATCTAAAATATTGAGAAGCTTTCCTTAATTTAAGGGAGTAAGATGACAGACTTTGAATATTAAGCCATTCTTAAAAATATACTTAGTATGTGTTTGTGTATTATAGATGTAGATACATGAAATATTTCCTTGCTGGAGAAAATTTAGAAAAGGTAGAAAAATTAAAAAATAGAACTTTTGCCCCCTGTCACCTGCAGAGAACTACTATTAATATTGTGGTTGGTGTCCTCATCTTTCATCAAGTGCATGTATGTGTATATTTTTTAAAAAATTGGGATCATGGTGTTGATACAGTTATAAACCTGTAGTTTTAATTAACTATATCATGGGCATTTCCCTTGTCATTAAATATGCCTTAAAGCAACATATGTAGTAGTTGGATAATATCCTATCCCCTGGCTGCATTGTAATCGATGTGATTAATCTTCTCTTTCTGGACTTGTTCTTGTTTCACATAATTTTTAAACTAATATTCTCTAGTGAATATTGCATAAAAATATATTCTTGCTTATCTCTGGTTATTTCCTTAAGCCAAATTTCTAGTTGAGAAATATCTATCTCAAAAGGTCTAAGCTCTTGGACTGTATGGCTTAATCGCTTTCTATTTTTTTTAAAGATTTATTTATTTATTTGATGGAAAGAGAGAGAGAACACAGGTAAGGGGAGCGGCGGGCAGAGGGAGAAGCAGGCTCACTGAGCTGGGAGCCCAGTGCGGGGCTTGATCCCAGGAACCCGGGATCATGACCGGAGCCAAAGGCAGGTGCTTAACCGCTAAAGCCACCCCTCCCGTTTAGCTTCAAGGAGATGAGGGGAAGGTGGTGTCTTCATCACACCATTCAAATTCATTTCAAACTTTTCTGAAGAGGATATGTTCCCTGCCCACCCCGCCCTGTGACAGAATGCCAAAGAGAGCAAGCAGGGGCTCTCCATGAGGTCAGCACCTCACAAAGGTCTGTAGTGGGGGGCGGTGCTGAGGAAATTCCTGTAATGAGTGTGTGGGGATGCCAGCCCCATGTTTTCCAAATACTTGCTGGTTAATGCCCGGGGGCTGGGCAGGTGCTGCTGGGACGTGCTGGCTGTCCCGTCCCCGCCTGTCTCCCTCACTCTCATTCCTGCTGTGCACAATTGGCAGCTGGGAGAAACAGAGTCCTGGGTTCTGGGGCTGGTTGACAACATATTCAGTGTCAAATTGTACAAACTTTTTAAAAAAAAATATTTTATTTGACAAATAGAGATCCCAAGTAGGCAGAGAGGCAGGCAGAGAGAGAGAGAGAGAGAGGAGGAAGCAGGCTCCCTGCTGAGCAGAGAGCCCGATGTGGGGCTCGATTTCAGGACCCTGGGATCATGACCCGAGCCGAAGGCAGAGGCTTTAACCCACTGAGCTACCCAGGCGCCCCAAAATGTTTTTGAACATTAGAGAAATTGCAGTGATGCAAAAAAAAAAAAAAAAAAAATAGTCACTTTTTTCCAAAGAGCATTGGGGAATATTTCCATTTGGAGAACCTCTAAGAGAAAAGCTCTTCATTCTTTTTGGGAGTGACCTCCGGGTCGAGGACCATTTGGCTTTCTGATAAATGGCCTCTCAAGCCTCCCGAGCATATCACCAGTCACTCATTATACTGCACTAATGTACTTTATTGGAACTTTAGATTTAAAAATACAATGATAGTCAAAATAAGTTGGATTATATAGGAATATTTTAAAAGATATGACCTCCCCTCATCCATGTCTAATATCACTCCCATGGAATAACCGATATTAAGAATTTGGAAGGAATCTTTCTCTGCCTTTCTTTTTTCATGTGCAAGTTTACATACATGTATATAATAGTTTTGTTTTGTTTTGTTTTTTACTATTTTTAAACAGTGGAATTGTATTCTACACATTACTTTTATAACTTGATCTTTTCATTTAATAGAATGTCATGTCTTTTTAACAACTACAAAATATATAGAATTGATACACCATAGTTTATTCTATCAATCCCTATTGATGGGCATTCAGATCATCTTCATCTTTTTTTTCTTCCTTTATTTTTTACTGACACAATGCTGTTGACATGCATATACATATATCTTTACGTACTGCAGCTTTTTATCTTAGTAGAATAGGGAAATAAAAGTGTAGTTCTGGGCCAACAGATAGGTACAGTGAAAGTTTCAACAGATGACATTAGATTACTTTCCAAAAAAAGGTTATAGCAGTTTATAATTCCACCAGAAATGTAGTTACAATGCCTCACCCTCCACGTTGGAGGTTATCAGACTCTAATTTTTACCAGTTTTATGTGTGACATTGTTATCTGGTTATTGAGTACACTTTGAAAAAAATGCAGTTTTTCTGTTATTTCACAAGGTTCACACCTTCAATATAGGCACTTATGTTAACACAGACCTCTCTCTCTCTCTCTCTCTCTCACACACACACACACACACACACACACACTATTTCTTTCTTTTTTTTTTTAAAAGATTTTATTTATTTATTTGACAGACAGAAATAACAAGCAGGCAGAGAGGCAGGCAGAGAGGGAGCGAGGGGGAAGCAGGGTCCCTGCCGAGCAGAGAGCCCGATGCGGGGCTCGATTCCAGGACCCTGAGACCATGACCCGAGCTGAAGGCGGAGGCTTAACCCACCGAGCCACCCAGGCGCCTGCCCCCCCAACACTATTTCTACTGCCAACTTTTTTCTTTTCTTTTGTCTGGTAGCATGGTTAGTGGGTCAGCTGCGGGAGAATCTAGGGACAGAAGGGATTGGCAAAGTCAGACGGGGATAGAACTCAGCCATAACATTTCATTCTTCATCCCACTGTTTTTTTCAGTGGCGGGATTTGAGGAAGGGTGTGTGGGCTCCCAGTTTTTGCTTATCGAAAGCAATCCCTTTCTGGACTCCATGATGGAATGATCACTTCTTGACAACTCATTATCTTTGAGGGGCAGAACCTGCCCCCTTATAATTCTTGAGACCCCAGAAAGAATTACAGAAAAATCTTCTGTGACAGGGAGTGTGAAGCTATTAATTCCCAAGCCAGGCTGTTAGCTCATCAGGAGAGAGAGAGAGAGAGAGAGAGAGAGAGAGAGAATAGATTCATGGTGAAGGGCACAGAGTCTGGAGACTGGGTGTTGGAATCCTGGCTCTGCCACTTTCTAGCTATGTGACCTTAGGCAAGTTAATTAACCTCTTTGTTGCTTCAGTGTTCCCATGACAGATGGGGATAATGATAGTTTCTGCTTCATAGGATTATTGCAGGGACTAATTCAACAGATGAATAAAGCCCTCCAAACAGTGCCTGGTACATAGTAAGGACTATATGCATGTTTACTGTTATTATTTTTATTAACTTTTATTATTGCACGCTGAAGGGGAATTCATGTCACACAGGACAAAGGCAGGGCAGCTCTCCTGGAAGAAAATGAAAGTAACAGGCTGTAGAAAAAGCAGCCACAGTAGAAGCGTCTAGAACCATATATGGTGTAGATCCGGTGGATACCATGAATAGATTCTGACTTTCTAGGTGCTTGCTAAACAGCTCAGAGCGAATGGTCTTGATTGAGGCAAACACAGCTGTGTCCAGACCCCACTGTGAAGTGGCCATAGTCCATCTTCCATCACTTCCTCCCACTCCAAGGTCTGCCCCACTCCCCCGATCCCACTGGCCAAACCTTGCTGGGGCCTCCACAGCTTTGTCTAAGTCTTGGTTACCTGGGACTGGCAGCAGCACCCGGGGAGGTGTTTCCTGACTGCTTCCTTGAGGGACAATCCGAGTGGAGAGTTTGCATCTTTCAGGGAGCACTGATGGTGGCTCCTTGGCTTCTGGCTCCTGGGCGTGTACATAAAATCCTTCAGTAGGGGGGCAGTCAGAATGGACTCTTAGTATGGGGGGAACTGTTATGATCTGAGGCAACTGAAAATAGTGCCCGGGAAGCAATATCAGCCCACCAGTTTATAC
>ML111202.1:0-18608 GCA_003697995.1 Taxidea taxus jeffersonii | reverse complement strand
CAAGTTTTGAAAAATTTCCATTGGAAAATGTGTACAATAATGTTATGCAAAGTAACAGGAAGTGGTAATAATGACAAATAAATAGAAAATATGCTGAAATAAATTCCACCAAAATGTTCATTGTGATAACCTGGGATTGATGCGATTATAGGAGCCTTATGTTTTCTCCCATATCTATTTATACCATTTTTATATATAGGGTTCTCACTTTCCAAAATGAGAATGAACTCTTCTTTGATAGAAAATAGAATAGTTAAAGACTGTAATCAATAGACCCATTAATACAGAAACAACCTATATGGCCATAAAGGGGGTATGGTAAAAACAAAATGAAACAATGGTACATCTGAATAATGAGATACTGTGTAGTCATCAGGTAATAGTGTGAAATTGAAAGTATTTTACTTTAGGTTGTCAAGTGGGAGAAAGTAGCATAAGAAACAGAATATATAGTAAATGCTAAAATAGCAAGTATAAATATATGTAAGCATATACATGTCTATACATTTCTGGAAGAACATAAAAATGGTATTACAGTTGTGATTACTGGTAATTCTTTTATTTTTGCTGTATCCATTATTTTCTAATTTCAGCAGTGAAACTTTGGATTACCTGTATAATTAGATGTTTTTATAACTTAAAAAACAAACACCCACAGAATATTCTTAGGGCAAGGAGCTCTGGAAAGGGATAGTGACAAATTATGTCTTTGTAAGCAATGCTGCCATCTGGTGGACCAAAGGCAAAAACTCACCCTCACCATTTTTCATGGGGAATTAGAAAATGAATGTCAGATTTTGTGTCGTGCTTCAGACGAATGCCTGGACAATTTTAGTGACTTAACAAAAGTGTTCCTTTGATTCACATGAAAAAGAAGTAGCCCAGTCACTGAGCAGGAACTTAATTATGGGTGTAGCTGTTCCATTTTATTAAAAAAAATTTAAAAAATACCTGTTTTACTAAATGTGCCTGTGGGTACACTCATCCATAGACAATTCTTTTTTTCTTTTAAAGATTTTATTTATTTATTTGACACAGAGAGAGAGATCACAAGTAGGCAGAGAGGCAGGCGGAGAGAGAGGGGGAAGCAGGCTCCCCACCGAGCAGAGAGCCAGATGCGGGGCTCGATCCCAGGACCCTGAGATCATGACCTGAGCCAAAGGCAGAGGCTTAACCCACTGAGCCACCCAGGCACCCCCATAGACAATTCTGAGTTATCCATTTTATTTAGGATTACTTACATCTTAACATAACTTTTTCCAGCTATGTGGCATAGTACCCCGTCCTTAATAACACTGCAAATATTTGTGGAATGAATGATTACCTCTGGCTGACTTAATCCAACTAACAGTTGGTGTATTTTCATGGGCTATATTTTAATTTAAATATGAACCAGTCGAAGCACCAGTTGTCTTGATAACCAGACATAAGATTACAAGATGCTTTAGCCAAATGATGGTAGTTTAGCTGCCACTTTGGATAAACTACCCACCCCCGTCATCACCATAGGACTCTCTCCTTAATCTCACTCAGCCCACTCATGAATTTAACTTTTCCTGCTCACCTTTCTTCTTACACGCATGAAAACCTAAATATTCGATGGTCCCTCTGTGGAAAAACACTGTGAACGTCTCCTCCACCATATTCTTCCCAATTAATTCCCCAGGCCAAGTGGCTAATTGCTAGACTGCTGCCTTTGAGAATTCACCCTGACTTTCCTTACCCTTTTCCCCCAACAGGTGAACTGATCAACCTTGCCATGTACTGTGAGAGGATAAGGAGGAAATTCTGGCCCGAGTGGCACCATGATGATGACAACACCATCTATGAGTCTGAGGAGAGCAGCGAAGGCAGCAAAACCCACACGCCCCTGCTGGATTTCAGCTTTTACTCAAGGACAGAGACCTTTGAAGATGAGGGAGCAGAGAACAGCTTTTCCAGAACCCCAGATACGGATTTCACTGGACACTCGCTCTTTGATTCTGATGTGGACATGGATGACTACACAGACCACGAACAGTGCAAGTGATGTTCAGCTTCGCTGACCGTCTTCTGCCCGAGCTGCCACTCCCTGGTGGGTCCAATTTCCCAGGTGGAAATCCACCTCAGCTGGGAGGAGATCTTCGTGCTTGGCACACTTCTCACAAGCTAACTGGACGATAGCAGCCTTATTTCTTTTTGTACAAACAAAACACAGAACCATTAAGATGGCTCCATTTAAAACAGGCAAAAAAAAACAAAAACAAACAAACAAAAAACTCAGCATGGTTCCTGAAATCCATTTTTGTTTTCATTAGAAAACTAACATCATGTGGCAGAGCAGGGGCAAGAACAGGTCGTCTGTGGATCCCATTTACTAGATCCTCTTCAGCCCCAGGGCTTAGCGGCGAGACGGACTCTCGAGCCCCCTTCCTTTGCGTGGTTTCGAAGTATCCCGAGAAGTCATCAGGAGATGCGTAGGAGACAAGGGTTCTATGGTGGCTGCTTGTGTCTTATGTGTGTATATTGTATGTTGAGATAATACAAATAAAACCCCTAGATATTCAGTGAACACCTACTACGTGCAAAGCACTGTGCTAGGTGCTAATCAGTATAAGTTTTCTTCTCAGTCCTGCCAGTGACTAGCTGTGTGATTTCGGGCAAGTCCCTTAATTCTTGTGTGCCTCATTTCCCCCACCTGTAAGGTGGGGATAACACTACTCTCCACCTACCTACCTCACAGGGGTGTTGTGAGGATTCATGTGGTCACGTTCGGCGCTTTAAACCTCTTGGAAGAGCTGCGATGTAAACACATTTTATTCTCGATTGTGCTTCCGACGTGTGGAGATTCGAGGGCAGAGGAATCCCATGTCCGGCCGGCAGCAGCCACAGTCACTCGCCAGAGCCGAGCAGACGAAACACACGCAAAGGCACAGCTAGGACTCAGTCCTCGTTCTTCCCTGTGATCTTGCTTGACTCGAACTCTTTTGTGGAGAGAACCTTGAACATACTCTTACAGCTCATCAACAGCTACAAACAGTCTTCAGTTCTGTGTGTCTGCAGAAGTCTTTCTTTCGTTGCCTGAACGCACACTGGAGTGTTGTCCTCTGTCGACTCCCGAGCGTTAAGTTGCCTGTGTTTGGTTTATCTGAAGGGAGTTAAAGCTCAGGAATAGGATCGGTTTCACAGAGTTGGAGGAAAAGGATTTGACTGATTTTTCTAAGCAGACGCTTGCCAGCTTGTAATGTGTTTTTGAAAACAGACCTTGCGAGGTGTACTGAAAAGATGAAGTGTGAAGGGGATCATGGCGCTGGTATCAAAGCACTTTGTGCAGTGTACACTCTATGCAGTTTTCCTAATGCAACTTCTCCGGTGTTCTCAGCCATTGCCCTGCGAGAGGAAGGCAATGCCGAGGACAAACGCTAATGTTTCTTAAGGATTTCCCAATGCCTCCCTGTGCTCCCTCTCCTTCCCTGTAGAGCACATGGACCCTTGGGGTTACCGTATTTACTAAGGCACTCTGTCTCTGAAGACATCATTTTTGGTGACTTACAACATTTTCCAGTGAAATATGGGGTGAAGATGCTGGGGTGATGGCTGTGGATTTGGGCTAAGAGAGTCAGTGTTCAGATTTACATCTGCAACCAGAACTGCTTTGCTTCTGATCACAGTGGGCTCACTGGGTGATGGTTATTCATTGAGGGGCTCAAGAGATGCTGCGTTAAAGACAGCAACATGTGCTGGGAAGTTCATGTTCTTTGCTTGACAAAGACTGAATATGGCTTTTGCAAAAAAAATAAATAAATAATCCTAAAATGCTGTGGATTCAACTGAGAGGTAAAGGGGGAGAGTTGCTGAGGCTGTTTACCATTGAGGTAACCGTGCAGGAGGAGATGCCCTGAGTCAGATGTTCTTACTGCACAGGAAACCCAGTTGTTAGTATCTTATTAGAACCATTCATCTTGGAGAGGACTGTTTGGTGCCTAATGAAAATGTGGTGCAGAAGATATGAATGGAGGAGTGTGTTTCATCTCCAGCGTCACTTGGGAGGACTGTCTGCTTCTGTCTCTAACAAATGTGTTCCAAGATCAGCTGGTGGTAGTTCCGTGTGGCTAGGGAAACTTTGGGTTTGAAGATGTGAATGCGACAAACAGATGGACCGTAGGCCCATCCGCACAAAGACCGAGTTGCCCTGTCACCACTCTTAGCTGGAGAGAGTTGTGTTTGAAAATTTGCCTACGATTTATTCATACTATATAGCACCAGGCGTGTTGTATCTTTACTTCAAGAATGATTAGGTTATGATTGTGTAGAGTCTCATTTTTCTTTATTATGCATTGCTTGGAGAACAAGTACATGGAGAGACAATGTTCATTGTCATTCTGTCCAAGTGCCTCTCAGGGGCTGGAATGGACGTTACCACTTGGAGTCTTGGGTACTAGCCCGACAGCTCATGACTGGGTAGCCAAACATTTTGTAGGTATAACTTGATTTGGAACCCTGGAATAATATCCCCAGGTTTTACCTTTCCAGTGTGGGTTATGGAAACAAAATGACCAAGACAGAATCAGTGTGGTTTGGATGACCTGGGTAGGCTTTATTGGGAGGGCTTCAATTTTATCTTTTTAATTTTGATTTTATCTCTCATTCTTAAGCTCCCCAGATCTGAAGTGTTCTCCAATATCGTGAACAGGTGCTACTTACAAGAAAAAAATAAGAAATTAGGGGACATTTTGGTTATCTGGCTTTATTGTTCAAGTTGTGTTTCTTTTTTTACTGGAAAGTAACTGAAGGAAAGTGTGATCTTCAATGTTAACAGACATTCTAGTTTGGGCAGAAGACCCGCTAGCCACCTATTCTTTTTTTACCCCAACAAATTCCTCCCCTCTCTCCCTCTCCCTTTGCCCTTCATCCCCACTCATCAGGATTGAGGAGGAGCAACAGTATGATTTAATCTGCATATGTCAGAGTAGATATAAGGGCAATATAAATTTATGCAGAGGTAAACCGAATCTTCAGAGTTTACCATTTTGTTGTTGTAACATAAGGAATTGTGAACAGTGATGCTCCTGAGGCCATGGGCTACCCAGGTGACTGATCATAGATGTAGAGCACCTTGGACTTGAATCACAACTACAGTCTGGTACTCCAGTGAACCCTGCCTGTGTGTACTGTGGTATTAGGTTTTAGGATATGATCCCTGAAGTAGCGTTCAAGGAAAGGAAGAGCTAGGGATTTTAGCTTCCTGGGTCTTGTCTAGATTATTTGAGAGAAAGTGTAGAATCCAACAGTGTACTGCTGGGCCATGGGTTGGTTGTAGGAAGCCCCTTACAAGAGAGCCTTTGAGTTTGTTATTGGCCCCCCATCATATGTGTGTTCATTTGCGGGGCAGGACCCAAACTGAAGTCTTTCACCTTGCCTTAGATGGTTCTTGCCATTACACCATTTTGACTTGGTTTCCTTTTAAAACCCACATTCCCTGAGAAATCGCTCCGTGCTCATGGAACCAGCATGTCCCCAGTCTCTCTCAAAGAGTGCTTAGAGTCTTCCGCTCTTGTCCTCCATCTCCATTCAGTCTGGTCCAGACCAACCCAAGAGATCTTTCGTCAGGATTTACTCTGTGCAAGGTACTACTAGGCTGTGTGAATGATAGCAAGTCACCAAGACTCCTTATTCTTTGTTACCTATCTTTTAAGAATGCATGCCCATATGCTCACTCACTGTGTATTTACTGAGCACCTACCCTGGGCCTGGCCCGGGATCTACACTGGCTACGGAATGGTGAACAGAACAGACATGGCACCCTAATGTTAGGTCATCCTCTTTTCCTTAGATTTCTGTGATAGCCTCTTTTAAATGCTTGGTCACTTCCCTGGTCCATTCTACCCATCAGCATTAGTTTTTTTAAAAAGCTCTGGCCCGGAGGGTGTGCCATATTGCCTCAGGGTGAGGGCCACTCCCTGGTGCCTGGTATCCTCACCTCTTCCTTCTTCTCCTTTCCTGGGGTGTCTCCCAGGGCTCCTCCTTGTGAGCCATCCAGTGAATCCAGGTTGGTTTGCTTGCCATTGTCTAGACATACCTCATATTCCCCCTCTGCCTGTGCTTATGCTAGCCTCTCTCCTGAAACGCCTGCTCCTCCTGTCCGCTGGCCCAACTCATGCCCACCTCTTGAGGCCCAGCTTCCTCAGTTCTGCAAAAAGACTTCCCAGCTCATTATAATCTCCCCTTCCTCCAGAAACACAGCATTCATCATCTCCTTCCCTGATGGCTGCATGGGAAAGGTACACCCAAAAGCAGGCCACGGGCTAAAAAGCAGTGGTTTTAAATTGACCTCAGAGATACCACTGAGAATCCTATGAAAGCCCTCTGCCTTATTATCAGAAAAATACTATATATGAAAATATACAAAATTTTACGTAGAAGTTCAGATTTAGAGACCTGAAATCATCCACGGATTCCTTAGGTGCTCATGGACCCCAGTTGAAGAAACCTTCTATATAAAGAGTCTTTAAAAGTTCCCATTATTAGTGTTCATTCTCTTCTTGCCTTTGACCTATTCAGAGAGGAGAAAAATTGGTATGGGATGTGCATGCAAGAGAATCTCTTATTATCCATGCTGAGTGTGTTGAGTGACAGGGAAGGAAGGAAGAAGAGCTTTCTTGCATTAATTGAGAAAATAGCTTTGTTTTGACAGATTTGGCATTGTGAAACTGACAGGGTTTTATTGTTATTGTTTTTGTCAGTTATCCTTAAACCATCCAAAAAGTTGGTTTATCTGAATTAATTCAGAGCCCTGTGAGCTTCATCTCAGCTCTTGAACCCACTCCTTCTGCATGGGTAGGCTGACCAGTGGAGGGCATCAGGTAGGAGAGAAGAGGCTGGACTGTTCCTTATAGGAAAAGGTCTGCACAATCCCATTTTCCTGTATTCATCCATCCATCCACTCATTCATTCATAGGATAATTGTTGAGTGTATTTTCAATAAAAGGATGGTGCCTTTGTTGATAGGTAACTACTTAGGTTCTTCTGTGTCGTTGTCGTCTTTTTCTTTTTCTTTTTTCACAGGGTGAAGTGATTTTTTTTTTTGCTCCTATCACCCAAGATTCGTTGCTCTTCTGTATGTGCAGTGGTGTGTAAGTTGAACAAGAACCAATGAAAGTACATTTGATGACAAATACTTCCAAGTCTGAACGCTGAACTCCGGCAACCCATCCTTAATAAGTTCAGCCATCAATTATGTATGATTGTGGAGTGCTTGACCTTTATTCAGTTGCTTCCAATGGTCTGATGAAACTTGGCAAAGTTTGAAAGGATCCCCTTTGTGGCTGGGGCGGGAGGTCCCCCTTGCCTGGAGCGCTCTCGCCAGCGCCGGGAGTAAATGCAAACACATCATGAATGTTTCCTTCATTTGAATTCCTTACCAGAAACTTGGGTTTTAGGTCCCTGACTTTACAGAATATCTGAAAGATATTTAAGGTTCCTTAACATTTAGGATAACTGGAATGAGTAACGTGTCAGTCTTGGTCTTGAGTGACGCTTACAGAGGAAACTGAAAAATCGATTAAAGGAAAGTGACTCAGCTCTCTTGGGGCTGACAATGTGACCCCCTCAAGCATTCTGGCTCTTGCTAAGGCAGGGGACTTGTCCCCAGAAAAAGGCTTTCTGAAACTTCGGTTGCTGGCTAGATTATGAGGAGGAGGGATGCTCAAATTTCAAGAAGATTATTGCCCCAAATTGTAAAACTTGTAGATAAATGGAGGGGCCCATTGCAATAATGAACTAACTTATCAATGTGGTCTAGCCAGCACCAACACTTGTGATCATTTTAGTGGGAGAAACAAGTTACCTAGAACAAGAGATTGGTAGAGACTTTAGTGTTCTTACATAATTAATGTCAGCAATGAACTTGATGGCCTTCTTGGATTTTTAAAAATTGTTGTTCCTAACTGCAGCTTTAAATATTTTGAAGCAATCCACTAATAGCAGAGCAATATATATTTATGATAACGGCTAATTTTATAAAAAGTAGTATTGCTAAATATGACTAATTCTCCTCTCTCCCGCCCCTACCCCTGCAAACACTTCTTTTTTTTTTTTTTTTAACTTTGTGGTTGAAATAGAGCAACTCATTTATCAGTGATAGTTAAACCTTTTCCTTTCTTCAGTATTTTTAAAAATTACCTATGGCTTTAAAAACAATAGGATTCAGCTCCTGAATTGCCATGTTAATTAGTTGTGGCTGTACAGATAGCAGAGAGAATGCAATTGTTCAATGGAGGGCTAGGAAAGAGAAATGCTTTGGATATTTACCATCTCAATGTGGACTCTTCCCTTTAACAGTTGTTCAGAACTGGATGCGTTGTGCCCTATTTACTTCTCTCTCGATAAGAGATCCCAAACACAACCCACGTCCAAATGATTGTATCTTTAAACAAATCGTATCTGAATTCTCTTGCAGCAATAAGATTAAAAACAGTGCTCAAATTTTTGAGGAATCTCTGCTTCCTCTGGGGCGACATGTTTTGTTCCTCCTGTCAAAACGATTACCTCAAGTAATCCGTCTCACGGGATCATGCTTCTTGTAAACATGTGTTTTCCCCAGAGATGTGCGTCCCTCGGAGTGTCTGACGACTCACACGGCAGTGATGGCGGGCATGGTCGGGAAGATGAGGGTCCCAATTCTTCACGTGGTGGTATTAGGATTTCGAGGAGTGGGAGGAGAGGAGGAAAGGGTGACAGGTGCGATGGCTTCAGGCAGCCTTGTGGCATGGCTGTGTTAGAATGTGGCAGGCACATCAAAAGTGGTCTCAGTGGTGGCGTTAGTGCCACAATACAAAATCCAGGCTCATAAATCAAAAACACATGCAATTTGTAGGGAAGGGTTGTTTGTGGGTATACAAAAGACTACAAAAGACTGGTGCAGGGAGCGCTGAAGTAACATTGATCTTTGTCTTAATTTATGTGCTCAAGCTCTGGGATTGTCCCACCTGAAGCCAAGCCTGGGAAGTGAGGGAGCAGCTGAGAGCAGAGCGCTGGCCCCCATCCCGTTCCTTTGACTCTGGAACTTCCTTCTAGATTCTCAAAAGGGTTTGTGGCATATGGTTTCCATTTTATAAATAAAAAATGTACAAAGTTCTGTATATTTGTTTTATAGATGTATTTTAGAGGGAGACACCCCAAATCATCTGTATTGAGGTAGCAGGCTCCAAACCTTTGTGCTCATTCACCCCACAGTAAAACTTTCTGAGCTTGCCCTTCAGTATATTTATTTGTAGACACACACACACTGCTCACACTGCTGTACTGATACGTACATTAAAAACCATGGCAAACACAGAACTTTTCAAAGACTTCTCCTGTACTCAATAGAGTTTAGGGAACGGGGCAAGGTGTATTTAGGGATAGCGCCTAGAAGGCTGCAATTGATTAAGGAATGTGTGTGTAGCATTTGTGGCAAAGCGTATGTAAAATAGGCATGATTGTAGGTCAAGGAATGGATGTATGTGTGTATTTATTTTTACTGAAAATGGCATTTTTGGTTGAGGAAGAGAATAGCAAAGAGATGTCCCCTTTACACGAGCTATTTTTAATTCTGGTTTTGGGACCACTTGATCTAGAATGTTTCGAAAATTTCTGGAAGATTTCACAGTCCATGGATTTAAGCAAAATAAGAAAGGAGGGGAAGAAAAATTATGCAAAGGCGGGATGTGTTGCTTGAGAATTTCAGTACCGATCTGAAAATCATGTTCCGACAATTCCTGGTAATCATCATCTCACTGACTATGTATCTCTCTTCTATCTGTTTATAACCCCACGTCTCCAAATGTATAGAAGATGCACGGATTTATTTTCAGATATCTGAGGTAGGAAGGACCGAGGTTGGTCTCATTCAAACCCACATTTCAGCTGCTTGGGGGCTGATGGGTGGACACAGCCTAGAAGAATTTAACCTGCACCATCTGTTTTGCAAACACAGTGATGGCATCTTGCTGAACAAGGGCCTCGATGTGGAGGTGGCATTCCAGTGTTTCTGGACCTATGAGTTACGTTAGCACAGTTATTGTTAGTAGTTTATAAAGCCATATTTAAACTTGTACACTTGATTGTAAGATAGATTTGAATTGTGCACTATGTTGATTACTGTATATAAATGTGGAAATTCTGTATATTTGGTCTCAATGCTGTATTTGATGTGTAAATGATAACTAGTGGTTATGAAATAGCTTGCTGTGAATGTCTTTATTCCCATTTGCTTCTCTTTTGCAAATTTGAACGTTTAAACTTTACACTCATGAGGAAAATCTGAAATTTTTGCAGCCAACACTGTTAAGTGGTGGTCTTTTAGATGCTTGGGAAGATCTTTTCCTTGTAAGGCTCTTATATAAATAAAACAGAGGTAATGAATTTTTTAGGCATATAACTTTTGGATCAGAATTTCAAACAAATGTTTTTTAAGTCGAAAAACAGGTCTTTGAATATGCTCTCCTACGCTCTCCTGCCTTTAGTTCTTGCCCAGAGTTTTTGGGGAGTGATGTCCACTAGTAGAAGAAAAGGAGAACGTGGGAGCAGGACACATATTAAGACCTTTACCCCTGGGCACTAGGCCTGGAGAGAGCAATTTTCCCTTATATTAATAGTGTCTAAATTAGTTTTTGTACTTCTTCGATGAAGTACTTATGATACCCATTTTGTAGATGGGGAAGGAGACTTGGGGAGGTAGACTGGGGTGAAGTGGCTAAGATGTGCTCAAGCCATAGATGGGCAGTGAGGTTTTTAGAAATACAAATATTACTAAGTGCTCCACCCAGACGTGCCTGGCAATGAACCGCGAAAGATAGCTGAGCCTCAGGGCATGTCAGGACTGAGGGAGACATTTAGGATGTTTGAAATCCGATGTAGAAATTTCACCAACTGTTATTCACATCTTAGCATTTAGAGCAAATTGCAATATGGTAACATCCAAAATCCCAAACTTCCCAAACCATGGGAGTATCTATTAAGTAGAAATGGAGAGAATACCATAAACCCACATTCTAGAGATAACAGTTTGGTTTTTAGGCCTCCTTTCTCTCTTGATTTATGAATCCCAACTAATCAACCCTGCCTACTAACGTAGAGCCTTATTAACATAGGCCCATAGTTGAAAATGCTTTGGGACAAATCTGTATCTACTTCAACTTAGGTTAGCTCCAGACCCTTCTAGAACTTGTGTGGAGGTCTTGGACTCAAGGCTGGTGTCTGTCCCCTTAGGGGAGCTTGCTCTCCTTGCTTTCAGAGGCATCAGAAGGAAGTTTGCCTTCTCAACACACTGTGCTCTCAGAAGTATAAGAGAAATGTCCTTGCTGCTGGTTGTACTGAATATCCCAAGACTTGATTCTTCATAGTTTTGTCCTTCTTTCCTTTTAGAGAAGAGGCCGAGCCATTGTTGTCCCTGCTCTCCCAGGGGCTATTTTGTTTGTACACGGTGCCACTGTCAGCACCCATGAAACACTTCTCAGCTGGGCTGGTTCCCATTAGTCACAGACTTTTCTTTTAAAACCTACCAAGGTTAAAGTAGCTGATCCCACGGATGAAAGAAAACTCTGGAAAACAAGGGAAAGAGGACCAGCTTCTTCCCTCATGGTAATGACTGCTGCTGCCCTGTGTGCCCACGAGGTACCTGGTCTATTTTCATGGTGGTGCGCTCATTGTGAAGACTTAGGGGGTCATCTCCAGTTGAGACTGGAGGGTCACCCACCCAGGCATTGTGTTTGGCCCGGGCAAGCACTCTGGGTAACCCATGCTCAACATGGAAACACCCATGGAAACACCCTGACTAAAACAATGTCACAGGCAGCCTTGAAAGGGAGGAGGAGAGATGAGGGAAGGGCCATAGGTGGCAAGGAACAGCTCCGGGCCCCTCCCTCAGCCCTTCTGTGTCCCATGTTTATTGTGTGGAAGCCTTGCTCCCTCCTTCTCCACTCTCACGGACCTCCCTCCACCTAGCTGGCACATTCCAGGGCCAATCGTGGGCCTATGAGGACTGCACAGGGATATCAGAGAATCCACTCACTGGTGGCCCAAGTGTAAGAAGGGGGGAAGTGGGGAGGAAGCCTGGACCAGACAGTTTGGAAGTCATCCCTCTGAAAGTAAGGAGGGCTTCTGAGCTGGGGAGGAACACAAGGAAAGAGTATTTAAATAAGATGTGTCTGATGACAGCCTCGCTGCGGGACCAGTCAGACAAGGGGTGGCAGGAAAGCAGCTGGGCCTGATCCCAGTGGCTTGGAGCAAGGTTAGAGGTGAGAAGTGTGGCAGGGGTGCAGCAGGAACTGAGAGGGGGAGCTGCCAGCCTCAGAGTGCAAGGAAGTGCTGACTCCTGGATGTGGGGAAGGAGAGGACCTAGCACTAGGAGGTAATGCTGGGAGACTGCCAGGTACAGGCAATGTGGAGAAGGGGCACTGGTGTGGGGGAAAGTGGTGTTTGGGGTTAGCCACACCGAACATGAGGAGCCAGCAGGGGACGTGGGACTGGAACTTGTGAAGGGGAGAAAAGGGAAGCTGCAGCCCCTCAAGGGACTGTGAAAGCAAGTGGGCTGGAGAGAGATGAAAAATCTTCAGCAGCCTGCAATTGTGTGACGTTTCACTCACTGTCTTCAGGATACTGTCTCAGTAACTCCTTGGTCAGACCACCTGGTGTCCTCATATACATAGCAAGGGGTCTTGCAGGCTGATCCCATCCAAACCTCCTCTCATGGTTCCTGATGGTCGAATTCCACTTCTCTATCCACTCTGATTCCACTTCCTGCTTTATGGATTCTCCTCATGTCAGAAGGAGGAATTTCATGACGCATCAGGTACTAACAGCTAACATTTACATATCACTCACTACCAGCCAAATGCCGTGGTCTTGGCCACCTACATACCTGAACTCATTTACCCTTCACAAGGACCCGGCGAGACAGGTGCCGTCACTGTCCCCACCGTTACCACTGTCATCATCACCACCTTCCTCAGCATCATCACCATCAGCACCGTGTCTAATTTATAGATGAGGAAACTGAGGTGAAGAGAGGTTGGACTGTCTTGTCCTGGATCTCCGCCAAGGCAACAGCAGAGCTGGGGTTCAAGAGCCTGCCTTTGACCCTGCTGTGTGCCACTAGTTCTACACCATTCTAGCAGGTTCTCCACTAGACCACACAACCTCTTGAGGAGAAGGCTGTGAAGCTGGAGAGTGCTTGTGCTGAAGCAGAAATGACTTAATTAAAGCCAACTGTGCGGGCTTTGCCTTCTCATAGAACACACGCAGATTCTGTCACCAGGTCCTTGATCCATGTTCACACAGACCCTGGCTCTGTTGGAGGCTATCTGAGATGCGGGTTCATGGACTTCACTTCTGGTGGTCATGGCCATTGGTCCCACACACTTCATTCACCTTGACTCCTTAGAGAGGGAATTCCTGGTGGAATGACTGAAAAAGGAGAAAACACCCCTAAGTGGCAGGATTCTTAGGGTTCCTACTGCCTGCTGCCCAGAGAAGCTCTCCACACACTCTGCTGGCCCCTGTCTCTAAGTGAGAGTCTGCACACTTCCCATCTTCAACCCCAGACCCACCTGTACGTATGCCCTTGAGATGCTGCCTGTGGATGTCTCCACCTGTCCAGATGGGAGCTGATAATCCTCCTTCCCTCATGTTTCTGAGCCTCTCAGTGTCTAAGCAAGACCCCTAGAGTCACCCAGTCCTGTGGATTCTGCTTCCTGCTGCCAGTTTGAATTCATCTCCTTTTCAGCTCAGCCTCAACTTCTGGGGCTGCTGCCTTCTCCCCAGGTTCCTTCCTTCTGGTCTGCCTCCCTCAAACCCATTCTCCTCCTTGCTGCCAAGCTATTTGCGAATTTGCATGTCATCCTTGTGAAGGGGCCATGCTAATCTTCTCCGTATCTTTCCAGTTCTAGTGTCTGTGCTGCTGAGGAGAGCACTGCCAAGTTACTAAAACAAGGAAAGTGGCTACGTGGCTTCCGTCATATTCAGGATAAAGTACAGGCACAAAAGGCTTTCCGTGACCTGAAACCTGCCTCCCTCACTTGCCATATTTCCCACTACTGCCCTTCCCGTCCTCCCACACCAAACTCCAGAGCTACCAAACTATGAATTCGCCACTTTGTTTTACCTGTCATTCTAGCACTGAAGGAATGATGCTGTTGTAAAAAAAAAAAAAAAAAATCATTGGCATTTTTTTTCCCTCTTCTGTTCACATAGATAACAAATGGATGACTGTAGTTGTGTTTTTTTTCCTGTCTTCTCTGCTGAATGCTTTCTTTTCACCAGACTTCCCCCAAGAAGAGGCAGCCAAAGAGAAAGGTGTTCTCTTTCATTTCTTTGACATGGTGGGGGAACAGAAAGATAAATCAGACACTGACTCTACCTTCACTGGCAGGTAAGACATAAAACTCTGGTAAAACAGAGATGCTGATAAATACGACAAGAGAGGGACAAATAAGATGGCTTGGACCCCATGGTGGGGAGTCCTTCCAATGCAGGAACGTGGGAGAGAGGGAGCCTTCTGAGGTGTGTCCTCTCCCCGGCACGGAAAGGAGGAAATGTGTCTTTCTTTGGTTAAAAAGACTTCCAGGGGTGCCTGGGTGGCTCAGTGGGTTAAAGCCTCTCTGCCTTTGGCTCAGGTCATGATCTCAGAGTCCTGGGATGGAGTCCCACATCGGGCTCTCTGCTCGGCAGGGAGCCTGCTTCCTCCTCTCTCTCTGCCTGCTTCTCTGCCTACTTGTGATCTCTGTCTGTCAAATAAATAAATAAAATCTTAAAAAAAAAAAAGAAAAGACTTCCGGAAGTCTGGATGTTTAAAAATGGTGGTCTCATGATCTGAGCTGTGGTAAGTGTAAGGCAGTGCTGAAGCTTCATCTTTCTGAGATGACCCCCCCGCCCCAGTCAAGGACCCCATCTCCACCATGAGCATCTCAGCTTCATTCCATTAGCACTGAAAGGATAAAGGAGGCAAAGAGGTACCTTGAAAGGGTTAAAATGGAGCACATCTGTGACAGGGAAGGTCAAGGCTTTCCAGCAGCTGCTTGGCAGCAGGTGGTGTGGGCTGACTGGGGGCCTGTACCTTATGTCTTAGCATCCGCTGGATCAACCCCTTTCTCCTTAAAAGCAGCTTCTGCAAGTCACTGTGCAGCAGCTTTTCCTATGAGCGCATATGAGCTTCAGCTCTTAGACGGGATGGAACAGGATGGGAACCCCACGCACAAGCGCACGTGGTTGCATCCTTATCAAACATTTGCTCTACTTGTGGGGTGTTTGTGCCCCAGGCAGGGCTCTCTAACTGACTGTAAGATGTCTGATTTCTTGTGTTGGATAACTTTGAGGGTTTAGGGTTTGCAAGTAGGGAGAAGTCCGAAAGGAACGGCATAATCCCTTTATCCCAAAGCACAGTACTCGTAGCAAATGCTCAATAAAGATTGGTTACAGGAATGGACAGATTCTAAATAAAAGACAGATCAAATTGCAAAGGAATTCTCCAAAGTTTGCAGTTCGACATGGCAGAGTGTGCAGAGGCAGAGCCAGTAAATAACTCATAGAACAAACCGCAGGTGGCTGAAATACGGGGTAGTAATTTTTGTAGGCTCAAGTGGTTTATGCAGTCCTCAGGATCTCTCGATGGAGTTATGGCCCCGTAATTCAAACAGCTCCCATTTCCTTGACACACACAGGCCATGGATCTGAATCCTGAATCCCGAATCCCGCCCGTGGTTGGCACTGCGCTTTTCTCCACCCCCGAGTCTTATGCCGCCCCACAAACCCTGTGCTGCAGCCTCCAGTGCGAGGTCTGTTCACCTGTGCTTGGTTTTAGACTGTTTCTATGTATCACAGCGTATTTAGCTATGAATGAGACCACAGCCACTAAAATTGTGCATGGCTTTCTTTGCCAACCTCGGAGGTTTACTCCTTTCAGCTCTCAGTGTTTGCATCCTATAGAAAGCAGAGCGATGTTAGCGACACTTTCTTGGCTTGAGTGTTGGCACGTATGGACTTAGCCCGATCTCTGCACACACAAAAATAGAGGGAGAAATCCCTCGTAGGAGGAGATTAGACTTCCTTTTTTACTTTTTCCTCCTCCTACTTCACCTCTTCCCCAATAGGAGGAATTCGAACTCGTGCTATTACTATTAGCTCTCCTTCCTACAGTCTTACATACGGAACCAATACTTTAACATTTATGTGTGTGCGTATATATATATATATATAAATATATTTTATTTAAAGCATTTTATATGAAATATATAATATATAAGTATATATTTTATATAAAATATATAAGTATATATTTTATATAAAATATATGATATATAATTATATTATATAAACATTTATATAGATATATTTTCTATATATTTTTATATCTATTTTAAAGATGTATTTATTTACTTGAGAGAGAGAGCAAGAGAGAGCACAAGCAGGGAGGAGGCAGAGGGAGAAGAAGACCGCTGCTGAGTAGGGAGCCCAATATGGGATTTGATCCCAGGACTCCAGGACCATGACCTGAGCCAGGTCACGGCTTAAATAAGGCAGACAGTTAACCCACTGAGCCACCAAGGGGCCCCGCAACCAGTACTTTAAAAGCAGATATGTCAGATATGATTATAAAGCAACCTATTGTTATTGTTTTTTATTTTTTTAATTTTTATTAATTTTTTTAAAGATTTTATTTATTTATTTGTCAGAGAGAGAGAGAGTGAGAGAGAGCACAAGCAGGGAGAAGGGCAGAGGGAGAAGCAGACTCCCTTTGAGCAGGGAGCCCGATGTGGGACTCAGTCCCTGAACCCTGGAATCATGACCTGAGCTGAAGGCAGATGCTTAATGACTGAGCCACTCAGGCATCCCTATTATTGTTTTTTTAATTGTCCCTGCAAAGTCAGTCTCTGCAGGGCTAGTTTTCCCCCTAATATTGGGTGAAATTTTCGGTAAGCCTAATGAGGCTTTTATCTGTTTATCTGTTTATCTGTTTATCTGTTTATCTGTTTACTGTTGGATAGTGAAAAGTTGGAGATCTCTTTAGTCTCTCGAAACAGGTGCTGTTCTGTCAGGAATACATGCAGTCATGTAATCATTAAATTTCTGAACTGCATTAAACAGGGAAGCTGCTCCCTTGCTTTGCCTGAGTCTCCATCAGAAGGGCATGGAACTTTATTTTATGTCTTTTGTCAACCTCTACCTCCTTCCCCCTTCCCCACTCCACACACGCATTGGCTAGCTGTAACTTCTGACCATTCTTGGGTTAGAGCAGAGGGAGGCAGAGGGAAGCGTGTCTAACTTGACTGCTTCCAAAATGGTTGTAGATATTTGTAGATTGTTTTTTAAAAAAAGATTTTATTTATTTCTTTATTTTAGAGAGACAGCACAAGCAGGGGGAGCAGTAGAGGGAGAAGGAGAAGCAGGCCACCCAGAGGGCTCGAGCCCAAGACCCTGGGATCATGACCTGAGCCAAAGGCAGATGCTTAACTGATGGAGCCACCTAGGTCTCCCTATATGTAGATGTTTAAAGGTGACTCTGTGGTAGACACTTTCCCAGAACCTTTGGAAACTTCCCTAGTATGGATCTTTCTTCTGGCCGTTCCCAAGACACAGGCAAATGCATCTCCCCTGGTTGATCCTTTATGCCATTTCCCCTGGGTTGGAATTCTACCAGTTTCCCAAAAGTCCTCTCGGGCAAAGTGCCTTTAAGATGGTGCCATTACCTCTGTCTCTTTTGATGCTAAAATGCAGACCTTGCCACTAAAATGCTGAGCTCTCTACCAAACT
Organism: Taxidea taxus jeffersonii; assembly: GCA_003697995.1. NCBI lineage: Eukaryota > Metazoa > Chordata > Mammalia > Carnivora > Mustelidae > Taxidea > Taxidea taxus. The sequence continues at coordinate 842 of ML111202.1, read as the reverse complement.
CCATTCACTAAGCTTGGCGTGATTGGAAACTCCCCTCACCCTTCCCCAACCTCTGCTAGACCTGCTTCAGTGGTTAGAGATCCTACTGCAGAGTGGGGTTAGTCGGAGCCCATTGTCCTGGGGACTCAGTAGAAAGTGAGAGTGCGCTCCCAATTTTACCTCCTGTAAAATGTAGCATATGCGTGTGAAAGAGAACCAAATAATTTTTATGTGGGTTTGATAGTCATAAGTCTCTGGAAAGCCACTGAGGTCCTCACCTAAATGGGCAGGGATTTGGTGTATTTTCTCAGGCTGGATGTGGGAGGCCCTTACCACAGTGGCTCTGCTTCAAGCAACTGTACCTTTCCTGTTCCCTCTCATGGGCTTCTATTTCTTCTTTTATCATTGCAAGATAAGAGAATGAAATATTCTGTTAGTCCAATGAACTGGTTGATCTTGCCCTCGGATCCTGAGGTACTCTGAAGCTATCCCCTTGGCATGAGGAATATTTCCAAATGTCCTTCTCTTTCAGTAACCTAGAAAGAAATGAACATCTATATATGAAAATCAATCATATAATCAATCAGTTAATGGATAATCATGGCTCACCTTGTGCTCTGTTCTGTGCTAGTGATTTGGAGAGGCTCCTAAGGTAATTTTTTATATGGGAATATAAAATGTGTAGATATGATGAGACATCTGGCATGTTGGTAAGGGGACTGCCAAGGGGCTTGATTTGGAGATTGACTAGTAGGAGACTTTGGCATTATGGAAATCCAGTGTAGTTTGATGGGACAGGCTAATGGTTTTATTTATTTTTATTTTTGTTCTTGTATTTGTTAGAGGGACAGAGAAGGTGGGGA
>ML111201.1:41043-77782 GCA_003697995.1 Taxidea taxus jeffersonii | reverse complement strand
TGAAATAAATAAAATCTTGAAGAAAAAAAAGAAAAAGGAAATTTTTAAAAAAAGAAGATATGGTCCATATATACAATGGAATATTACACAGCCAGCAGAAAGGAGGAATCCCCAACTTTTGTATCAACATGGACGGGACTGGAGGAGATTATGCTGAGTGAATTAAGTCAAGCAGAGAGTCAATTATCTATGATTTCACTTACTTGTGGAGCATAAGGAATAACACGGAGCACATTAGGAGAAGGAAAGGAAAAATGTATTGGGGGAAATTGGAGGGGGAGACAAAGCATGAGAGACTGTGGACTCTGAGACACAAACAGGGTTTGGAGGGGAGGCAAGTGGTGGGATGGGTGAGCCTGGCGGTGGGTATGAAGGAGGGTGCGCATTGCATGGAGCACTGGCTGTGGTGCATAAACAATGAGTCTTAGAACACTAAAAAGATAAAACATTTAAAAAAATTTTTAGTTAAAAAATAAAATAATAAATAAATAAAAATAAAGGTCATCCACTATCGGTGGATAGACTTTAGAATATGATTTACACTTCCTAAGCCTGGTTTTTTATTTCTACACAATTATAATGATACTTCGTTGAGCTCTCATACAGATTACATGATACAGCACACACAAAGCCCCAAAGTGTAGCAAGTGCTTGTCATGTTTTTTGTCTCATTGGTATCTCTGTTGTTATTATTGTGCAGAGATTCTATTATCACTATTTGTCAAAATGGCTAAGTTCTTAGGTAAAGGATTTGTAAAAGAGACAAAGATAGATACATATATAAAATGACCACATCTGATGTGAAGGAATGATAATAAATAGTTTATTATTTGTAAAGTAATATAAATTGATATGGTTTAAAAATTAACACAAATAAATAATTTTTAGGGTAATTTAGTAATTTTTTATGCATCTGTATTCACTGTATTCACCAAAGAAACTAATAAACAGGAAAGACATATATGCAAAAGGAAACTCTACCAACCGGTATAATTATTTTCTGAATAATCAGTTGAGAAATTTAAATAGGAAACAATTTTTTATTGAATGTAATAATGTTCTTATTTGGACCTCTAAAATTCAATTCACAAGAGAAACATATCTTATATTTGAATGTATTCTATTGGGAAATAAATACTCCTGAGTCCAAGTTGAACCATAATTATGGGGTGTGTTACCAATTAATGGCAGCAGTGATGTGAAAGAGATTTGTCCTAAATAAGCTATCTGAAAGCCACAATTATAAGCTGGATAAAGAAACAGAGAAACAGCAACATACAATTCTTACATTATTTTGTATTAGAAGAGAAGGAGAAATAAAAGTGGTCCTAAAGGAAGAGCATGTAATAGGAAACAAATTTAAGGAACTCTCATAATAAAACTTAATGGTATTAGAAGGACTGCTGAAAGACAAACGTAAGAGTAACAATGGTTCTCATTCCTGCCCCCACCATGAACAGGCCCTACTCTACCCGCTTTGTGCCATAGGTCCTGGTATCTGCGCTCTACAGGGGAGAAACAGAGGCTTCAATGAATATATTATTTGCTTAAGGGGTATATGTATGTCTGTGGACTGGACAGATGATCTACTTTATTGACCTCCCGGGATTATGGAGGGGGGTTTTAGGAAACCTTCAGACATGCACAAGACATTTGAGCAAATCACTTGGTGTTTTGAAATCTGTTTTCTCACCTGTAAAATGGAGAGGATAATAGCTGTTTAATTGTGAGCTTGCAGCCATAATTGACTGTATGAAAATCCTGCCATTTTGAAGAAGGCCAACATTTTTATGATTATTTTATGAGGACTGAATGAAGGATAGATTATCAGTAGATGAGAAATACACCAATAAAATGTTTTTCATTGGTCAGGATTTTGCTAATCATTTTTTATTTATTCATTTCATATGTATTTTATTAGTACTGAAAGTCAACTACACTCTTCATTTTTGACCGAAAATGAAAATAAAATGATCTCAAGAACAGCAGTGATGAATAGGTTTGAGACTATTTCCCATAAAGGGATAATGGAAGGACTTCAGGTTCTGTTCTCTCAATAGTCACTCCAGTCTGACTGTTATCAAACAAGCCAAATTGTGTTCAGAGAAAGATGCTAGGCAACCTTCTGTACCAAGAGATGACTAAGAGAAGAATGCAAGCTTAAAACTAAAAAGATCTTTCATTTTAACATTAGGCTGAAACTTGGGATAAAGAATAAGAAAATAGTATTCAGATCTAGAATATGTAATTTTATGGATGAATATGTTACTATACTCTAAGACATTCATTCAATTAAAATCAGAATATATCAATTCTTTTTAGCTTGCTTTTCAGTCTATTTTTATTTCCTGTGAATGACTGAATAATATTGCTCAGAGGATACTATGGTTTAATGGAAATGCAGCTTTTCACATAAATCTTTAATTAACTTAATTTCTCTAGGTATGAAATATATTTTGGACTAAATGTTCTTAACTAAAATGTAACATTTAAGAAGTGACTGCTTTTGCTGAACTATCGAGTAGAACTTTAAGGATTTTTTTTTTTTTTTGAGAGAGAGAGAGAGAGATCACAAGTAGGCAGAGAGGCAGGCAGAGAGGAGGAAGCAGGCTCCCCACTGAGCAGAGAGCCGGATTCGGGGCTTGATCCCAGGACCCTGAGATCATGACCCGAGCCGAAGGCAGAGGCTTAACCCACTGAGCCACCCAGGTGCCCCTCGAGTAGAACTTTAATAGTGGTTCCTGCTATGCTATGATGGGGCTAATGTTTCCAGAATCTGATTCATTATTTAGAAAAAGAAAAAAACATTTAGAGACTACAAAATACTCACACGTGTACACACATCACACTCCCCCTGTTTTGAGCCTAGATGCTGTATATATGGTGGTAACAGAGGATGAGATAATTTCTGAAAATATAAGAAAGGCAGTACTTACTTAAAATCAGGGTAGGAATGAAAATAATTTCCGAGGATCCCAGTAACTCAGTGATTCTAATTATAAGCTGGTGCTGTCTCTCACGGACACCACCAAAAGCAGCTGTTGTTATTACAAATATATGGAAACTGGAAGACTGGTCAACAGATGTTTTGCCTAACGCTGAGGCACCTAGGTTTTTTTTTATTATTATTATTCCAGAAATTCATCAGAGCATTTAAAAAACTTTAATTAGCGTTTGACAACAGGAATTTCAGACTCGAGCAGCATGGATGCTTCATAATAGCAGTATACATCTCCTGTTGCCATCCCTGAGGAGTGGACTAAGTACACCCCATGCTTGGATATCAGAGCTTGTGACATGGTGACCGGGAAGTGTTGTCCAATGCCTGAGTCTCAGACACTTGAACAGGTCTGGAGAGGAAGTATGAAAAACACTTCAGTCAGATTTCATTATTCCTCTGATACTTGATCAATGTGAGAAACTACTGTAGTAGTCTGCTAAGAGCTATCATGAAATCTTTAAGAAGGATTACTAATTCCTCTAGCATGGAATTCTTTTCATATATAAAGAGAGGGAGAGAATGAGACAGCTGAGGTGAGTTGGGGGATGGGTTAAATAGGTGACGGAGATTAAGGAGGGCACTTGTGATGAGCACTGAATGTTGTATGGAATTGTTGAATCACTCTATTGTATACCGGAAACTAAAATGACACTTTTAATTAACTGGAATTCAAATAAAAACTTTAAAAAAAGAAGAAAAAATATTTTAAATTCACAGTTTGTGGTAATTCCAAAAAGTAGAACAAAAAGTGGATAATTGTGTTAATTTGACTAAATTCTATTTGGGGACAATGATGACATTTTTAACATTTAAGACATCTGTAAGATAATGTCTAAAACATTAAAATTTTATATGGTTTCTTCATTACAACACAATGGAATTAAGACTTTGAATAGAGTACATGAGTCTATTAGCCATCTCCCTATATTTAAATAAATTAGTAACATTAAAAATAAATCTGCCAAAGTATAGAGTTAGATAATTAGCAGAGCCCTGGTGGCTCAGCTTGTTAAGTGTCCTACTCTTGATTTCAACTCAGGTCATGATCTCAGGGTCTTGAGATCAAGCCCCACTTGGGGCTCTGCACTCAGTGAGGACTCTGCTTGAGATTCTTTCCCTCTGGTCCTTCTCCACCCTCACACGTGTGCTCTCTCTTTAAAAATAAATAAATCTTTTTAAAATTTTTCTTTAAAAATGACTACTAAATCATAAAGAATTAAACTGCAAGTAGATAAAATAGAGAGTATTAAAAAGAAAAGTAAATTCTGAAAGTCTTATAAGAAAATATATTTTTTCTTGTTACTTGGGGAAGATCTTTTCAAGCAAACACAAATCTCAGAAGCTTTAAACTTTAACATATTTGACATTATGAATTTTTTCTAATTTTTTATTTTCATTCTAGTTATAAACATACAGTGTTATATTTGATTTTATGAAATTTTCTAATATATTTCATTTTAACCAAAGTTCATTCCCCAGAGACAACTGCTTTTAAATGTTAATGTTTTTCCTGCTACTTTTCTTCATGTTCCCATAGCATATGCTTTTCTTACTATTTTTTAAAATAATATCTCTGAGAACTCACTACAGTAGATGAAGATCTATCTTGAACTCTTAAATGCCCCAACCTCCATCCCTCTTCTACCTCCTCTTAACAACTGAGCATATAACAAATCCAGAGTCCAGTAAAGTTACACTTTCCAGAGAATGTTCAACTTGTTTCCTGAAGAGCCTAGGAGTGGACGATAATTAAGTGCCTGGCATGTTGGTTCTTTTTAACTCAATCATTGCTTATTTTTATTTACTTGTCTATTTTTCTATGTACCCATTTTTTCTTCAGGCTACCTTTATTGTTCAACCACTTAATTCCAAGTAAATAATGGTATCTACCAAACCAACTGGGAGGGATCCCTGTTTAGGTAGAGCTCTATCAGTTGGGAATGTCCATGTCCCAAATTCCCAACTTCCTTGGTTTTATCTTTTCTGTTTACCTACCCATTTATATATATCACTAGTCATTTAATAAAAATGACACCATGCAAGATACAAATTTTACACTATTTTTAAGTTAAGCAGTTTCCTCTTTATTATTATTTTAAATGTCTTTATGTCTTATGAAAGCAATGTTCTTCTTTTTGACCTCCATGAAGATAACAGGTGAACATTCCCTTTTATTTTTTTCTTCATTTTTTTTTTGTTTCTTTCCTCTTAACCATCATTTTCTTGTTTGTTGATTTCAATCTCTGCTATTCTCATGTTTCTAGCTCCACCCAGGATTGGTAGTACCCATGGGTAAATCTCAGCTTCCTCCCAGGTTCTTGGCTCTTGCTTGCTCTGTTTCCAGGGCTTTGTCTCTGATGGGTTTGTGGAGATTCTCTTCTTTGGGGAAGTTTTTGGCTTACCTCTTTACCCTACCCAACAGCCTGAGAGCTCAGGAATGTCTGGGAAAGCTGGCCCTCACATCTTGAGTTTGTCATCCCAGCCCCATGTGGTCCCTAACAGCATTGTATGTTTCCTCCCCATCCCCTCCTAGTAGTGGTTCTCTGACAGAGCAAAGCCTCTACCAGAACTAGTGGATTCTCCAGGGAAATAGAAAATAAGGAGTAACTGGTGCTTGTCAGCTCATATCTGAATTGCCCTCTTCTTCTCTGAAGTTTTAGTCCCTCTACCTCTGTTGCTCCTCCACATTTCAGATGCCTTTAAAAATATGGCTTTTGCAATTTGGCCATTTTTTCCTAGTTGTTGTTGGCAGTAGCCTTGGCATGGGATGATGTATTATCTCATATTTTGAAGAGGAGTCCCAACAAATTTAAAATTATCCTGTGACTTTTTTTAGTTCATAAAATGTAATTTTCATATTCTGATTTCATCCCTATAGCATTATTCTTTCTTCTAATTAAAACAGTATTCTCAAAAAAACAAAAAAAGTAAAATAAAATAGTATTCTCCACCACCTTTTGGATAGGATTTTTTGTCCCCTCAGCAGCTCATCATCAGAGTATACTGAAGTCATTCAGCTGTAGCAAACCAGATGCTCATGGAATGCCCAACAGGTCCTGCTCTAACAGTGTGTTGAGATCGCAAAGAACTCTTAGACTGAGGAGTTGTGAGAAGAGAGCTCTTCTGCTTTCAGATGCTTATATATATGAGTTGTATCTCTCTCCCAACCATGAAGACTTTGAGAAAGGCAAATGCTATTCCCCTTTAATTTAATGAAAGCCACAGGAAGGCACTAACAGATTCCATTTAAGACTCAAAGGTGGCTGAGCTAGGATATGCTACAGGGAACTAGACCACCCACCCTCATGCCTGCCCCATCCCCCTACCCTTCCATTCCCCAACCCCACCCTCCCACTGCCAAGAAGTCAAGTCTGCATTTTATTTCCACTGCCCTGTCCATTTCACTGGCCACGTGATCCCACACTGGTTTGCACTTTCACGATTCTGCTAGAAATCAAAATGTGACCTCTAGGACCTGCACATTTGTGCCCACAATGCTGTGTTATTACAGAGTGGGGAGGGGAGGTCTGGAGGAAGAAGAGGCCAGATGCAAGGCAGAGATGAGCAGCAGCACTGTCTGGCTCTAACTGGCATCCTCCATTCTTCTAGATTCAGTTCTGGGCCTCTTTTACACTGAATATAAATGGGTATTACTTTAACTTAATCTGAGAGTTGTATCTTTTATAAAAGGGTTTAAAATATTAACAACAATGTCATAAATAAAAAATTAGTATGCTTTCTTTTCTTTATTGCTTTTGCATGCTTGATGTTCTCTATGCATTCTGTTTTTCTGTAAGGATTATGCTGTGTGATATTGCTTTTATGACTTGTCTCCTGCCCCTGGTTTGGGAGTTAAAGATCTTGATTTTGTTTCTACCAAGAGTGATTTGTTATTCTTAAAATCTGGAATCTCTTAATTACATCTCTGTAATTAAAGTTAAGAATAAAATTACATTTTAGGTATCCCCCTGTATGAAGACTGTTTATCATATGTTTGCCTTTGTTCTTCCTGCCCTTGTAGAAATTACCTGAGACTATGTTAACAGTAGACATAAATACAGTGTTATTACATTTTATTTTATGCTTTAAGTCTGTAACTATTATACTTTAGATTTAAATCAATGATTAATCCTTTGTGATGTTCACAAGTTGTTAACCTATGTAACAGTTTTCATGAATCCTCAAATATACGTCACTTTTGAAGTCTTTGTGTGTATGGTATAGTTCCCTTGGGTATTTTTTTAATCCTTTCCTCCCAGTTAAATAAATTTACAATTTCATATACTTTTAAACTTCTCATAAGTTTTATACTCCCAAGTCATGTTTATTATTATTTTTAGTGGGGATTAGTCACTACTTTTATTTTTTGATCATATATGTTTTTATTTTTTATTTTTTTTATTTAAGCTTTTTTTATTTAAACATATAATGTAACTGCACCACCCTCTCCCAACCCCTCTTCCCCCCCACCCCCCTCAGTTTGTTCCATAACACCAAGAGTCTCTTTTGGTTTGTCTCCCTCCCGATCCCATCTTGTTTCATTTTTTCTTTTCCTACCACCTTAACCCCCACCCCCGTTGCATCTCCACTTCCTCATAACAGGGAGATCATGTGAGAGTTGTCTTTCTCCAGTTGACTTATTTTGCTAAGCATAATACGCTCTAGTTCCATCCATGTCGTTGCATATATGTTTTTAAATGTTTTTGGTTTTGAATTTTTTAAAAAATCTGTATTTTCATTTGAACTCAATATTTCAATATTTTCTCCAGGAATAATAAGCAGGTCCTGTCCTTTCACACATGAAGAACAACTTGGATTGCACAGAACTCTAAGTTCACAACATTTTGCCCTCGATAAACACAATTCTACTATCTTGGTGTTACAGAAACGATAACACCATCAGTTTAGTATTTGCCCCTTGAAACGACAGTATTTTTTTTCCTGCCAAAGTTCTAAAATTAGCCTTGCAACTAATTAAAATGAGAGCTGAATATATCCTGTTGCGAACATGAGTTAATAAATTTAATGTAATTGTGAAGAGCACATTCAATCTGTGTGCTCAAATCTATGTTTCAGCAGAAGAAGACTTCAGTGCAATATTTTTCCTCTATGTTTTCATTTTTTCTGTTTGCTTTCTACCTCTTAATCACCAGTTATCCCTTCAGCAATGCCTGCAATGCCACGTTTGCCCTGTTTTGCTTGCTGCGTTTAGTCAGTGATATTCTCAGCCAGCATTTTCAACTCTTAGATTTCTTTTCCCTTGAGTTCTGGGAAAGCTTTTCAAGTTCCTGAAATTTTCATGGCTTCTAGTACTCTGCATTCAAAACAATTTTAAAATCTGCTTTGCCAATTTCTTTTATATTACTCTATTTTCCTTGTAGTCATTAGCTACACACAGCCTTTCCTTATAAGGTCTCATGCCTTCATCCTAATGGCCACTTTCCAATGCATCTTGTAGGAGATGCCTAACAAAATTAAACACACACACACATGCATTCTCTCACTCTGTCTCTGTCTCTGTCTCTCTCTCTCTCTCTCTCTCTCTCACACACACACACACACACAATTTCAAAATTTAGGTTTTCTTCGAATGCTTACTTTATTCTTTCTGGCTTCTAACAATACTACTTCTTTTCCCGATACAATATTTTTCTATCATTACATGTCCCTGCTGTTTATTTTCTCTTTTGTCTCTTTAATATTTCTTATATGAGGAGATATTTATTCAGGCAGAGTTACCTACATTATTATGAATTCATTTTCTAAAAATTTTATAGCATTCATAATATGTGATCCAAATGGAATAGAGGAAACATGACTACCTCGAACTTACAATAAAAATGACAGTTACCTTGACAATTTAGACAGTGACTCACAGGGGCTAGGGATAAGAATAAAATTTATTCCAGCTGTTGATTTCCAAGCAATGGGATCTGTAGCAATTTTTCAGCACCATGTTAGTCATATTTGAAATGCTCTGACACCTTCCTATTAAAATACCTATTAAACATTGTACAATCTTAAAGCGTTTCAGTAGCACTGGAAAAAATATGCTGTAATATTTTCGATATGAAGAGAGAATAGAGTGGCAGGAAGTGGCAGGGCCTGAGTGCCCAGCTCAAGCATGGTCTGAGTTTTTGGTTTCTTTCTCTCTAGCTCTAGTCCCACATAAATCCCTATTTACTGTGTCTGCTTTCTCTCCTACTTGCAATTTTTCTTCACCCTTCATTCCAGAAGAGTGTGCCTTATTTTATTTGGCAGCTCTTGTATTGCCAAATGAATGATTTCCACTTTCCACCTTTGCTCTCTATCCTTTTCTGCCAGAGTAATTCTCTCCTCCTGTTCTAACAGGAACTCTTGGCAAGGAAGGAAAAGAATATGAACTACTTCGGGGTATACGGCATACACACACAGTTGACTTCAGACCCCATGTGTTAAAGGCTTCCTACTTGGCTCTGATTACGGTGTGCTTTGTAACCAAAATTTCTGCACTATCTAATTATAATCCAAGTTCTGTACTTTGAATCTTTTATAGCCTAAATGTGTAAATGTGATACAAAGACAGTCAACTAACATGTTTTTTTCAGCACCTTGTGGTCTAGAATTGTGCTATGGTTGCTATAGGTCAATTAAATGTTACTTGGGATTTAATACAGTGCATTACTAACACAGAATAGTTACTAAAAAACAATGTAATAAATTATCTTAAACATAAATACAGAAAAATTGTTCAATGTGCAGAATAATTTTTTATTTCTAGGACTTGCTCTGTGGCTTCTACAACAGATTAGTTCAGCTTTGTGTCACTAAAGAATATTTAAAGTTCTCTGGAAAGGAGATGATCAGAAAAATATCCATTTTCTCCCACTCAATTTCTGCCATTGAAAACCAAAGTTTTAAACAACATGGCAACAGCAATACAATGTGACCCAGATGTGAGCCACATTAAAAGAAGAGGAAAAAAGAAGATGAAATTAACTATAATATATTTTGTTTAACCTAACATATCCAATATATCCCCATTATCAGCATGCAATAAATTTAAAAAGTGTGAGAAAGATATTGTGGGCACATAGATTGAAAGAACTAATATTGTTAAGACGTCCATACTCCCCAAAGCAATCTGCAGATGCAATGCAACCCCTATCAAAATTTCAAGGGCATTTTTCCCAGAAGTAGAAACAATTTTTTTTAATTTGTGTGGAACCACAGAAGACCTCAAATAACCAAAACCATTTGAGAAAAAAGAACAGAGCTGGATACATCATGTTATCTGATTTCAAATTATATTACAGACCAATAGTAATCAAAATGGTATGGTACTGGCATATAACAGACACAGATCAGTGGAACAGAATGGAGAGCTCAGAAATAAAACCACACATAAATGGTCACTTAATTTATCACAAAGTAGGCAAGAGTATATATAATCTCTTCAATAAATGGTGTTGGGAAAAGTGGACAGGCACATACAAAAGAACAAAACTGGCCCACCGTCTTATACCATATACAAAAATCAACTCAAAATGGATTAAAGACTTGAATGTAAGACCTGAAACCATAAAACTGCTAGAAGAAAGCATAGGGAGTAAGCTCCTTGACATTGTTTTTGGCAATGATTTTTTGTGTCTCATACCAAAAGCAAAAGCAACAAAAGCAAAAAATAAACAAGTGGAACGACACCAAATTGAAAAGTTCCTGCATGGCAAAGGAAATCATCAGAAAATGAAAATGAAAAGTCAACATACAGAATTGGAGAAAATTACTTGCAAATCATTTGCACCTGATAAGAGGTCAGCATACAAAATATACAATTAAAAAAACCCTCATACAACTCAAAAGTAAAACAACACAAAATCCTGGACAACTACATGCAAAGGAATGAAACTGGACCACTTGCTTATGCTATACATAAAAATGTATTAAGGATTAAGGACCTAAATGTGAAACCTGAAACCATAAAAATCCCAGAAGAGAGCACAGGCAGTAATTTCTCTGACATCATCCGTAGAAACATTTTTCTAGATATGTCTCCTCAGGCAAGGGAAACAAAATCAAAAATAAACTATTGGGACTTCACCAAAAGAAGAAAGCTTTTGCACAGTGAAGGAAACCAACATAATGACAAAGCAATCTTCTGAATGGGAGAAGGTATTTGCAAATGATATATCTGATAAAGGGTTAATATCCAAGTATATAAAGAACTTATACAACTCAACACCAAAAACCCCAAATGACCCAATTAAAAAATGGACAAAGGACCTGAACAGACATTTTTCCAGAGGCAACATACATGGCCAGCAGACACATGAAAAGATGTTCAAGATCACAAATTATCACAGAAATCCAAATCAAGATCATAATGAGCTGTCACCTCTCCTGAGTCAGAATGGCTATTACAAAAAGACAAGAAATAACAACTATTGGTGAGGATGTAGAGAAAAGGGAACTGTTGTCACTCACCTGTGGTCTGTAAGCAAACAAATTGAGCTCAGATACACAGAGAACATACTCTTGATTACCACAGGCAGGGGATAGAGGTCTACAAATGGGTGAAGAGGGTCAAAGGGTACAAACTTCAGTTATAAAATAAGTAACTCGTGGGGATATAGTGTTCAGCATGCGACTACAGTTAATAACACTGTCTTAACATTTCTTTGTTGAAGGAAGATCTTAAGGAATCACAAGAAAAATATTTGTAACTATGGTGACAGATATTAATTAGACTTATTGTAGTGGTCACTTTGTAATGTGAACAAATATCAAATCGTTATGTTGTACACCTGAAACTAATAAGTTACATATCGATTATATCTCAATTTTAAAAAGAGGTGTTTATAATTTTAGGTATATTACACTTCGAGCAGCACGTCTGTATTTGTGCCAGCCGCGTCACTGTTGCTTAATAGCCACAAGGGCTACCATATTGGAAAATACAGAAGTAACCTTTGATTCACAGATATTTAAGAAAAAACTAGATTTATTTTTGTACAAACTCTATCCCACATAAAGCTAGTTCAACAATAATTTTAAAAGGAAAAAACAAAAAATATAGAGCCAGAGTTTATTCTAAATGAACTAAGTTAACTAGATGGTTTTCTGACATGTTAAAATAGTTCTAGGCCTTTTTAGTAGGAGAACACACAGATGTTTTTTAAATTTCACATATCATTGGCTGTGACCCTTCAAAATAGCTTTATTTTACATTGTTTATGGCAGACTCTACTAAAAGAGATCTCAGCTCAATTTCTATTTTAATTCTAGCAGTTATTATCATTTGATCTTGGACAAATTATTTTTTAGAAAGTGTAATGCTAATGATTTTGTGGTTGTTATGGAGATTGGAAATAATATAAGAATGGGCATAGTCTCTGGCATTTACTTTATAATTAACATAATAAAGAACTCCCCTTACATCACCAAACCTTTAATAAATTAATAGACAGCACCAAGATGAAACTTGACAAAGAGAATGTTGACACGAGAGGATCTCTGAGAAAATAAGTTAAAAGAAGGAACAGTAACCACTCCTGTTGGCTATGTATTGAGCCAGCAAACCAATGCCTTCACATATATTAACTTAAATAATCTTCACAATATTTTTTTAAAAATCTGTTCAATGAGTTTATGAAAGATATTGTCTTTTTATGTTTTATTTATGTGTCATGAAATTCTCTGGGTCAATAACTAATGAAAATAATTGAAATATGACTTTGCCCAATTGTTTTATTATTATCAGTAACTTTCTGGAATGTCTGTTTTTTGAAAAAAAATTATTGCATGGGAAGGAAATTATGCATGTCCATAGCATAATACAGTACATTGCTTACAAATAGTTAAATGCAGAATTATCATTTAAATTATGAGTTACTCAAATTTAAGTGTATCTCATACAGCCCTCAAATTTTACAAGGTTCCTGCATTCTAAGCCATGTCAGTAAGTTCTGTTCTTTATAATCTACCCAGTCTGTGGTATTTTGTTATAGCAAGCCCACCCACACTAAGACACTGTTGATGCTTGGCTTTAATCCATTTGAGCACAAATGTATTTTCTTTTATCCCCATGTTAGAGCAGAGCCTTTACTACTAGTGTATGATTTTACGTGTAGGGAAGAGTGTTTCTGGTGTCTTGGTGCCTAATATGTGCCCCAAGTTCTATCCAGCATGCCTGGGAAGGAACTTCAACATTTTTCCAGTACTGTGAGACCTCTGAAACTATTAGCTTGCTTCTCTGCTTGACCTTCTAGAATCTTCCCTGTACCTATTCTGCTTAGGAAACATCATGGGGCCAAGAGCATGTCTGTGCAGATGTTTAGAGCACTTCTCTATTCTTTCCTACTCTCCGAGATTTTGCCATTCAATGCCCAGCCACTTCCACAGCCCCTGTGGGATTCTGATGGCATTTTCTCCACCCTGTGAGGCAAGTGCTCTTTATCTGGTCTAATGATCTGGTCAGCGTTTTGAAAAATTCCCCCAGTGGGAAATCCAGGGTTAATGCCAGTCTCCCTTCATGGGCTTTCTTCTCTTAAAATTCATAGTATAGGGCGCCTGGGTGGCTCAGTGGGTTAAGCCTCTGCCTTCGGCTCAGGTCATGATCTCAGGGTCCTGGGATCGAGTCCCGCATCGGGCTCTCTGCTCAGCAGGGAACCTACTTCCCCATCTCTCTCTCTGCCTGCCTCTCTGCCTACTTGTGATCTCTGTCTGTCAAGTAAATAAATAAATAAGTAAATAAAAAACAAATAAATAAATAAAATAAATAAATAAGTAAGTAAAAAAAAAAACCTGCCTCATAGGGTTGTTGACAGAATGCTGAGTTAAAGCAAAGTACTCAGAACAGAGCCTTGCTAATAAGAAATGCTATGCCCATGTTGATTATTAAAAAAAGAAAAAACATTCATAGTATAGTCCATTGCTTTCAAATGTGTTTTTATACATTTTTGTCCCACTCTTTTATAACTGTTTGCAACTCTTGGATCAATCTGATGCCAGCTATTTTGTCTTGTTCAGAAAGTTCTTGAGATCATTTCAGCCCCTCCCCTAACAAATCAGAAAATTCAAATAAATCTTCTCTGATCTTTAAACCTCCTCTCAGCACTCTGCTACTACTCTGGTCCAGATCATTATTGTCTCTTCCCTGCATTCCTGTACTAGCTTCCAACTTCCATCTCTAGTTCCAGAACATCCTCTACCATAAAGAATGGGATTCTAGAAACATAATTTATATTATGTAACTCTCCATGTGAAAGCTTGTGAGTAGCTTCTCATTAAACATAGAATATTTGAACTCCTTACAATGACTATTGTAGTTGGGATGCTGGGGTGATGTAAGCCTTTGAGATCATTTTCTTCGCACATCTTTGTCCCCCCTTTATGTTTCAGGAGCATTAATTTTTTTTAAATTTCCTAAACCTGCAAAGCTCTACCCATAACTATACTTTAGCACTTGACAGTACACTTGCCATTCCACCTCTGACTTCTTTCTCTTGTTTAGGTGACAGCTTAAGTGTTACCTCCCTGGTGAGGCATTTTCTGATCACATAGAACTTTACCCTTAAACTCACAGCAACCTGATCTTTTAAGTCTGGTCACATACCAAGTGTGATTTCCTCCTTGTATACAGGCATGTGCTTCTTTTTAACACCTATGTTTTCTGGCAGGTGTAAGCATCTTGAGGACATTGAGGGATGGCCCTATTTTATTTGTCACTGCATATCCATTCCTGGATATACTGTATATGCACTGTATATGGTATATAATAGGAGCTATGCACATGGTCATTGAATTAATGAGGAAATATATTAAACTTCAGAAAGAAAGTTTTCAAAATCAACATTTTTTGAAAATTTTGAAAAATCTTCAAATTCAGATTCAAAATTTTGAAAAATTTTCAAAAATCTTAGAGTATTAGAATGGGAAAAAAACACCAAGATTGTCTATCCATCATCATGTCGAAGTAATAACTTCTCCAATAATGTCATCTGCACTTACATCCTTCTAGTCCTGGGGAACGCACTATTTCACAAGGAATTATATTCTATTTTCAGACAGTTCTCATTATTTAAAAAAATGAATTTCTTATTACATTTAATGTAATTTAAGCCTTATATTGCTTTACTTATTATCTTATAGCAATAAGTTACAACTTTCATATAATAACTTTTAAGAATTCTTAAAACAGTGATACATTCATTTTCTTTCCTTTTGTGATTTCTTCTGAAATTATACTACTAAAAGGTACAATCAAAATTTCTTCTTACATTTCATTGAATGTTAAAGAAGAACATTTCATTTTATACTTTGTCACCATTGGAATTCTTTAAGCTATAAATTGGGTCTCTTTATCCCATATTTGCATGTACTACAAATAAGAATTTTGATTTCACTCAAAATGAAGATGACTTTTTAAAAACCAATTTATAGAAAAAAAGAAAAATATAGAAGAAAAGAAAAAAATAGAAGAAAAGAAAAACTAGAAAAAAGGAAGTCTCCTGTTAGCTAACCGTAAGAAAGTTCAAAAAATTCTAACTCTTTAGAGTGTTTGCATTTGTCCATTATCTTATCACATAAGAAATGAAGACCTTTTTTATACATATATGTGTATATGTGCATTGGAATAAATGGAATAACTGTTTAAGGTGCTGTTTAAAACTGGAAGACTCATATAAAATGTGGAAAATGCACTTGCCCACTTTAGCTCAGTGTGTGTGTGTGTGTGTGTCTGCATGTACATGTGCATCACTTAGAAACATCTATACTCACAGAATTGTGATGGTGATCAAATGAGAAAATACATTTGAATGCATTTACAAAAATTTAAGTGAACTGTTCTAATATAGCACATTGTAATCATAAATTAAGAATATTATTTAAGAAAAAAATTTAAGAATTAAGAAAAAATATTTTTTGAGAATTGTTATACATTTTTTAAATAAATAAAATGAAACACCACTCACAGATAAAATTGCTTGATTTTATAGTCATGAAGCAATTTGTAAAATTGAATTATTTTGTTATTATGGTCCTTTGGTCCCTGTTTCTGAATCATTTTTATCAGCACTATTCTTTAGGATATAGAGGTTTGCCAATGGAATGACCCACTTTCTCTTAGCTCTTCTTTGGGACTACATTAGACACCTCTAAAATTGCATTAACTTTTATAGGTCACTTAGATACCACTATATGAGGTTACTGTTTCAGCACAATAAATTCTATTTTCCAAACTGCTGCCTACGGACCATCATTTATCTCAGAAAATGGAAGTGTTTCGTGGTCTAATTAGATATCCAATCCTTTTACAATTCTGGCTGATAAAAATGTGACAATGTGACAAAGTGGTGTTTTAGACATTATACTGAAATCTAATAAGACAAATCATCTTTACATTCATATGTAAAATGATTGCTGACATAAGAATGTGTAAGCAGGGGTGCCTGGGTAGATCAGTGGGTTAAAGCCTCTGCCTTTGGCTCAGGTCATGATCCTGGGGTCCTGGGATTGAGCCCCGCATCGGGCTTTCTGCTCAGCGGGGAGCCTGCTTCCCTTCCTCTCTCTCTGCCCGCCTCTTTGCCTACCTGTAATCTCTGTCTGTCAAATAAATAAATAAAATCTTAAAAAAAAAAAAAGAATATGTAAGCAATCCTTGTCAAGATGCTATTGTAAGATTATGCATTCATTGTCCTTTCTCTATTCTGAACAAAGAAGAAATAAGACTTATTTTTAATAAGTCATTAAGAAATATAAGCATGTTCATCATACAAGTAAAACTCTCCACTGCTCAGAACAGCAGTCTATTTACAATTAGGGCTTTACCTGTCCCTGTATCCAGATGTGGGCCATGAGGCCTGGAACATGACCCTAAGAGTGACAACAACCAAAGTCACTCCTTATAGAGCAAAATTGGGGAGAAGGAGAAAGACATTCAAGATAAACTAGAATTCCCCAAATATGTCATCAAATTAAAGGACTTTTACCCAGTCAATTAAGAAAAAAGAGGGAACACACCTGAGTAACTTAAAAATTTAAAAACATTATAACTACAGTTATAGTTGACATTAAAAACAAATTAAGATTCTGAAAATTTTTAATCCATTGAAGTTGTAAACCTAGATACTTGAAATTTTCTAGAATATAATTTCTAGTACTCCATAAAAAAGTCAGATAGAAACCTGATAAATATGATTAAATACTTCACTCATGCATCAAATTCCTTCTTCCTTCTTGAAACAGATAAACCAAGTTTTATGGCTGAGTTTTACAGATGAGGTTTGGCAAAACCTTAAAAAACAGATTTTAAAAATGCTTTAGAAAAGTTCAAAAGAACACATTTCCTAATACATTTTTATGAGATATCAAATTATTAAAATGAACTTAATGAAACCACATTGAGATACCACCTTACACCAGTTAGAATGACCAAAATTAACAAGACATTAAACAACAAGTGTTGGAGAGGATGTGGAGAAAGGGGAACCCTCTTACACTGTTGGTAGGAATGCAAGTTGGTGCAACCACTTTGGAAAACAGTGTGGAGATTCCTTAGGAAATTAAAAATAGAGCTTCCCTATAACCCTACAATTGCACTACTGGGTATTTAGCCCAAAGATCCAGATCCAAAGAAGGGCCATCTGTACCCCAATGTTCATAGCAGCAATGGCCACAGTCGCCAAACTGTGGAAAGAGCCAGATGCCCTTCAACGGACGAATGGATAAAGAAGATATGGTCCGTTATACAATGGAGTATTAGGCCTCCATCAGAAAGGATGAATACCCAACTTTTGTATCAACATGGATGGAACTGGAAGAGATGATGCTGAGTGGAATAAGTCAAGCAGAGAGTCAATTATCATACGGTTTCACTTACTTGTGGAGCATAAGGAATAACACGGAGGACATTGGGCAGTGGAGAGGAGAAGTGAGTTGGGGGAAATCGGAGGGGGATAGAAACCATGAGAGACTGTGAACTCTTGAGAAACAAATTGAGGGTTTTGGAGGGGAGCAGGGTGGGAGGTTAGGTGAGCCTGGTGGTAGGTACTAAGGAGGGCACATATTGCATGGAGCACTGGGTGTGGTGCATAAACAATGAATCTTGGAACACTGAAAAAATAAAATTAAAAAAAAAGTGAACTTGATGAAAACAGCATGAGATTCATAGATTAAATGATTTTGATTATAAAAATCCTAAGTGACGATTTTGGCAAATGGAATCTAGAAGTGTTATACAACATTCATCATGACCATATGGTGTTTATTCTCAGAATTCAAGGAAGGTTCTCTATCAGAAATGTATTAATTTATTTCACCATTCTAATTGAGAAAAAAACACTACGGTTATTACAGAAAAAATGATAAAGCTACCTAAAAATATTAACCCTATTCATGGTGAAAACTAGGAACATAAAAGGACTTTGTTTACCTAGTTAGAATCTCTACTTGAGGCTTATATCAAATATCATTCTTCACATTAGCACTAAGAAATGTATAGAATTGTTGAATTCATATTGTACACCTAAAACTAATAACATTGTATGTTAATTATGTCTGAATTTTTTTTAAAAAGACAACAAAATGAATGTATTGTTCCTCACGGTGAAGCATCAAACCTCCCTTCAAGTTCAGAACAAAGATGGCCAGTGAATCTGCTATTCAGTGCTCTACCTCAGTAAAGTAAGAATGTATAATAAGTATGCAAAGAAAAAAGTAAATATTGTTAAAAAATAATTTTGCTATTATATACTGACAAAATATCTATCCAAAACAATGTACAACCCATTCATATAAAAAGAACATAAATGAATTTTCTTCACAAAAGTTCAAGCCAATTTTAAAATGTAAGAAAAATTCTAATAATTTAAAATATATAAACAAAAGAGTTTTTTAAAAAGATGTCTTTGAATAAATCAGACATCTATGCAAAACTCCTTTTGAGAAGCTTACAAAAATTTTTGTAGGTCATGAAAGTGTTCTTAAGTATTAGGAGCTATCTTGCATTCATGGGTAATGCATTAAAATAACAATGGCATGCTTCCCTGGAGTAATCTTTAAATTTATGCATTTCCAATCAATATATCAATAGAAATCTGCAGGGAATTTGTCAAGTTGTACTGAAATTCACATAGAAGAGGGTAAAGAGAGTAAAGTTTCAAGAAAAACTATGCCATTTGTGAAAACAAATTATTTAAAAAAAAAGATGTTACTTCAATAACCATCACATATAGACAGTTATTTACAATAATCAAGATAACATCTACTGTCTCCATGGGTATTTCGCCATGTTTATGGATCTTGTAGAAAACTTTACGGCAATTAAAATATGCTCAATTCATAGAGAAATATACTTTGAGTAGGGTCTCCTATTAAATAAAGTACACTATAAGAATGCCTCTAATATTTTTCTAAGAACTTTTCTTTTACCCATTTTACAATTTGCATACTTAAAACAAAGTCAGGTGATGAGCTTTATGTCTTCTGACAATTGATACTACCTTAAAAGTGAACTAACAGCAGTAAACATAACCAAATGCCAAAATGCTAACTAACAATTGTTTCCTATTTTTGTGGATGCGCTGTTTTCGCTGTTTAGGTAAAATAGTAATTATGCACACATATATGGTTTATAGACACAAACAGGATATCTATATCCGGATCATAAGCTCCACGAGGTCAAGAATATCATTTGTCTTTTCACTGCTTTCTGACCAACACATAGAACAGTATCTGCCACATGCCACATGTATCAGAAATATTTTCTTGAATGAAAAATATTAGTTATCCCTTAAATAAGGTAGATTCCCTTAACTTCATTCCATGTTTTTAAAAGCATGTTATCACGGCAACTGGATTGGAAAAAATTATGTTGGAAATATTTAAAAAATCATTTGGTCTATTTCCAATTTCTGGAGATAATTTTCTGGGGGGGAATCTCTATAACATTTTATAGAGTAGAAACAAAGAAATATTCTGTCAGCTTGCCAATTTTTCTAGACTTGTAAGTTAATAAATCTTTGAAAAATACCCTTTTCAGGTTAAAAACATAATATGTACAAGATCTATATCTAGTTGTACAGTCTTTGTTCTTTGTTTCTATTTAAGTTTGGGGGGCAAGGAGAATATTTTAATGGGAAAGCTTTGACATTTTAAAAGGTGGAATCCCAAGAGAGCAGCAAAAAACCTATTTTTTCTTGGTATTGTTGGGTCCGTAATCAAAGGAGCGAGACCTCTTCCTGCCTTACAGACTAACTTTTATAGGGCAAAGGCCATGTGGTTGGGCCCGGCCACACACAGGTGGCCAATGAGATTGTAACACACAGAGAAAGCTGCACAGTCATGCTAGGTCACACACAGGTGACCAACTGTGTTACAATTGACCCCATAATAGACATTTGAACTATCCTATCTCCTTGGTCAGAATTGGCACCCAAAGGGCGGGGTCCACACACCTTGGTAGCTAGGGAGACAGTATGTGCGCCCCACTGATTGGATACCTCCACCAGGCCTGACCCACCCTTGTGTTTGGGCTTTGTTACCTGGGACTGGTTTCCGGGACTTGTTTTTAAGTAAGTCCCCTGCAGGGAGCGGAGGCGCCTTGCGGAAGGGGTCAGGGACAGTTTAAGTTTTACTGCATAAACACCACAATGGCTATTCAACCGAAAAGGAACCGTTTTGGCTAAATAGGCCCTTACAGTGTGTGTGTGTCTGCATTATTTTTTAGGAAATGCACCAGAGATCATATCTCATATATTTATATTTAATATTTTTTAACGATTTTATTTATTTGACTGAGTTCACAAGTAGGCAGAGAGATAGGCAGGAGAGAGAGGAGGAAGCAGGCTCCCTGCTGAGCGGAGAGCTCAATGTGGGGCTTGATCCCAGGACCCTGGGATCATGACCTGAGCTGAAGGCTCAGCTGAAGGCAGAGGCTTAACTCACTGAGCCACCCAGGTACCCCTGTATTTAATATTTTGATTTATAACTTTTTTCAGTAGGTTCTCTCAGTCTTTTTTTTTAATTTCTGTTTAGAAAAGACAAATTTAAATGTGAATAAGGAGATCTGCTCTTTTCTATGTAGTCTATGCATTTCTGAATCCTTTCCTATTTCCATGAATAAGAAAATTATGAAATATAAAATCATTCTATGACTGTTTAGTTATTCATGGTGTGGGGGAAAAGGAAATTAAGACCAAAATCTAATTAATCTCACAAATGGGTAACCATATTGTATATGAAATCTTATTTATACGATTATAAGATAAGATAGCCTCGTAACTCACAATCACAGTTACCATGAGCTATATTTTTAACAGCATCCTTAATGAAACTACCAGGAACATTTTTAAATGTTCTTTTTTTAGACCACAGAAATAAATACACACATGTAGTCATTACTTCTATTTTTTTTAAACATATAAAGCTAAATATAATTTGGTGAAAAGAATTGAGGAATAGGAGGCAGGTTAAAAGTATAGACCTAACTAAAATATCTTCATGTGATTTCTATATAATTTATATTTCTATAGAGGAATTAATATATCATTCAGATTACTGTTTCATACTATATGGTATTCCTATGTATTTATATCCCCTAAATGCTGCTCTATATATTATCTTCATCATAATTTTATAATATCTTAGCTCATTACTAGATTTTTAACAGAAAAATGCTTCAGAATGTAAAAGCAGGGAGTTTGATCTATTTAAAGGAGTATCTCCCTGCTCTTGTACCCCCAGTGATTTCTCGAGATCAGAGAAATGGCCTTGAATTCCAGGGTAAGTGTCTAGCTCTTCACAGTAACCAGATTAAGCTAACTAAAAATTATGCAGGGTAATGGAACACTTAGATTCTACATAGCTTTGCAATTGTGATATAAAATAAAGAAACCATTTATACCCAAATATGTCCTATCATTATTTAAGGATTCCAGAATATGAGTTATTTAATTATACTTTATCATCTTTTATAATATTTGTGAACATCTTTTCATTGCATTTTATTGTCTTCTTAAAATTAAACAGAAATTCCATACTTTTTTAATTTCCCCACTAAATTTCACATATTCTCTTCACTTTGAAAATGTCCTTTATGTGCATATTTCCATTTCCTCTTACTTAATTTAAGCATTTGATGTCCAATACGTTTCTCCTCCCACATCTATGACTTTTCAATAGCTTCTTCAATTACAATGTAAGCATTTCTAATGAACTTATTCTGATGATTAAATGCAGACCACGAGCTAAAATATTGCTGTTGGTGATTGTTATACATTCAATGACATCCAACGTTGGTATATTTTCCTTAATACTTAACTTCAGTGTTTACGCTACACAAGGTTTTGACTTTTACAACATCAGTAGGCCATGGGAGGTAGAGTAGAGCAGTCATATCCCTCTTTACTTGAAGATTTGCAATATTATCTTATTATTGCCATGTCTGTCAAGAACACTATAGAAGTCTGACTATAAAATTTGCTTACGCAGTCAGATGTGAGGACAAAAATATTGATTCAATCACAGATGATTTTCTAGTAGCACAGTTGATGTCACATATTTACTTATGGTTATTAAATGTTGGCAATTATTTCTATGTCCTGTGTGACTGATGGCCTCAAGAGCAAATATTCCTGGCGACATGACATTCAAAGTATAAGAATATACCTTCCATTTTTAGAAATTCACATTTTGAAAAATGTCAGCATCCGGTAAAAAGAAAGTAGTGTAAATTGTGTAGGTAAATTTGCATGGGAATAAGCAGGAAGTTGGCTGAGTTGGCATTTTTTAGCAGGAAGCAAAAAAGAAAAACCTCAGTGGCCTAGACAGAACTGGAATTTCTTCTTTCATGGAAAATAATGCAAAGCTCCTATATGCAAGTCATTTGTAATTTCACTCCCACAAAACTGTATTTTATTCTATCACTTTGTAATCTATTTGTGGTAAATGAAGTCAGTGATACTGAGACCTTATTCGTGTGTTACAGAACTGCTGTGCAGAAACAAAAAAACAATGTGATGATGGGTGAGAGGAAGAGGAAGGACAGGAGGGGAAGTGGAGAGGAAAAATTAACTAAGTTGCTTTTAACTTCTGGAAAGTAGTAAAATGAAGAATCAAAACGAACCTACACCATTAAGCCTTCTGCTTATGTTACACCTCATCCCATTAAAGGTACCTGAACTCTACTCCTTTAAAGATACATTTTAGCAGTATTAGCTTTATTAGATTTATTAAAATACATCTATTACTTCTGGGGACATAAAATTAAATGCCTTTATCTAGTACAACCACATAGCCGAAGATTAATTCTAGCAGCAGAATGTAAATTTTAGGTTTCCATAGAATCTAAAATTTAGTGTATACTTTTAATTAAAAATAATAATTTTTTTTAAAATGACTGAAACATTACTCAGCATTAATAAAATGTGCATATTTGGCTTTACAGACCCAAGGATTCCCCCAAATATTCTCAGTGAGGGGTCAGTGGGTGTCTGGTGGATTTTGTTAGTACTATATTACAGATCTGATTAACATTGGTTAAGATACGAAGAGATTCTATCGCATTAGGATATTAAAATTTGTAGATGGTCCGTTGACTTTTTTAAAATTTCTATTTAATTTCTGAAAGTCTTTACTAACTAGTCATATATTGGAGAAACAGACAAGGGATCAAATGTAAAACTCATTTGTGTTTAATACATTTGCTTGTTATAAAAACTATGCTCTATTATTAATTTACTTCTTAAGTAGCAAAACTGGGATTCACATTTAGGGTTCATGTTTATGGTGTCTATGTGTGTTCTACACAACCTCTCCCTGGACACACATACACTCACTGATTCACACATATGCTAAATATCTAGCTATATACTAAATACAGACCTCTACATCATAACCACAATTGTGACCTCTGTGCAGATTTGAGCTTGCTTTTCCATCAAAATTATATTTTGACCATTTTGCAATTTAAAACTATTCCTAAAATGCCATTTTAATGGATTCATAATATTCTAAGGTATGAATATACTATTATTTGAACTTATTCTATCACTAAATATTTTCTTCTACTTTCAAACCTTTAAATATTATAAGAAATACAGCAATAAACATCTATGCATATGAGTTTCTGTTCTAATTTCTCATTATTAACCTCAGAGAAACTCCTGGAAACGGGAACCTGCACTGAAGAGTGGAGCAGCTGGTAAGTTATGGCACTGATTGCCTCTCAAGAAAGGGTTTTAGGGGTGCCTAGTCAGTTAAGTCAGTTAAGCGTCTGCCTTTGGCTCAGGTCATGATCCCAAGGTCCTGGGATGGAGCCCCAAGTCTGGCTCCCTGCTCAGTAGGGAGCCTGCTTCTCCCTCTCTATGCCACTCCCCCTGCTTGTGCTTGTCTCTTTCTCCCTCTCTCCCTCTCTCTCTCTCTCTATCTCTCTCTGTCAAATAGATAAATAAAATACCTAAAAAAGGAAAGAAAGAAAAGATTTTAATTTCCACTGTTATTAGGGCACTTACCCTAAGTCTATCATATGGCATTCATTCAATAAGCAGAAATCTAATCGGCAACTAGCCTGTTGCAGATCCCGTGCTCTGGGGACAGATGACAGGTACACATAGTCATTGATGTTTGGGTGACAGTGAGTGTGGGTGTGGGGAAGGAGCAGGGTGGCAAAAAATTGATGCAAACATGATTAAAATTATACTATTTTGAGTGTTCAACAGGAAAAGTCAAGGATATTACATGAGTGATAGTTGTAGCTACTGTATGCTTTATATTACCTGTAATAACACAATATCATGACTGCGAACAATAATTTGACCCAAACTTCTAATAGACTTCTAAAAAAAAATTTTCCAAGGATCCCTGTGTGGAAAGGAGAAATTTCCATTCATACAAAGAATTTGGTAAGAACAGACTGTCCACTCAAGATAATCCTAGTCTCATTTTTAATTTTGTTTTCTTCCACGAATTGCTCAGTTGTCCTGAAGGCCACCCCTAAATTAGTTAGATACTATCCAGCCTCCTTGCTTTTCATACAGTGTATTGCTTCCCCTTCTGTGTTTTCTTAGTTTGCTTGGGTTCTTGCCAAACGATTCTACTGCTTTTCGGTGTTCAATCTTGTCAACGCCATGGGTAGTTTATGTCTTGCGGTCTTTCACCAAAGGATCACTGAAGCAAGATTGCTGAGGACAAGTAGAGCTTGGGGCTAACCTGATTTTTGTGGCTTGCTGCATTCTTATTTCTTCCAGGCATTGCCTCAGGGCCAACTGGCTTTGTAGTGATATACTTATATAATTCTGATTTAATTTTTCTTATGGGAAATTATGCAAGTTCAGTTCTATACCCTTTTACTGAAATAATTATTTTCAAATCCCCTGAAAGTGATTACATAATTCAGGGGAAGTAAACCATTCATTGCAGGACTAGTAAAATATCCACTGCTAATTTTTTTTTGAAAAGTAGTGTTTCATTTTTCTTAACAGACTTCTTCTGTAAAGGGAACCTGCTGTTTTTGTTCGAAATTATAAAGCGAGAAGCTATTCCTAATATTTACACGCTAAGCTGGAAAAGGATAGATATGCCTTATTTCCTGAAGTATATTATTAGAGTTAGATGTTCTGGTAGCCTTTTACTCTGGGTGAGAATCTGTGTTTTACTTTCTCCAGAAGACAACCCCCCTAAGTAAGGAAATTACATTGTGTCATGGCTGATCATACAGAAATCATTTTTCAGGGAGGCAGGGAGAGAGAGAGAGAACTAGGGAACTGGAAAATAGTAAAGAATCCGAGTCTTCTGGTCAAACCAAAGGAAGTGATGTCCCATGAGCACACAGGATCCCATTGCTGATTTTCACAAACTCACTTGCGCAGCCTTCCAGAACCTGATGTAGCAGTCAGCTCAGCCTTTACCTCGTTCTATTTTCTTTGTCTAAAATATACAGTCTTAACATCAGAAATACTTCAACAGTTTAACTTTTCTTGTATCAAGAGATACTATTTAGAACATTAAAAAAGTCCTAGTAATGGTATGAATAGATTTGTCTTTGGTCTAAAGTAAAGGTCATCGGTATCATTAAAAATGTATCATTTTTCCAGTTCTTTGATTTTTGTTTCTCTCCTGGGGTGAGGCAGGAGGGGCTGATTGGTATGAATTATGTTCCATTCCATTTTCCTTCTGCTTTGTTCTGAACTATGTACAGTCCTGCCTCGCCATATAAGGCTAAAGGCTGAATGTCAGATGATGGGGAGGGCATGGTCTGGAGAGGGCTCCTTTCGATGGCAAAACTTCCCTTTCTATCCTCACATGGTGGAAGGGCTTGGGGACCTCTGAGGTGTCTCTTGCTAGAACACTAATCCCATTCATGATGCTTCCACCCCTCGTGACCTAATCACCTCCCAAAGTCCTGGCCTTCTAATACCATCTCACTGGGCCTAAGGATTCTGACGTGGAAGTCATGGGTACGTACCTCTCAGACCATAGCATCATCCTCCCTACATCCTTGCCTGCCTGCCTTGCGCTCCTGCTGTCTCATCCCGCAGCAGCAGCCGTAAACAAAGTGGTATCAAAAAGGCTGCATGATGCCATGTAAGGTTTAAGTTAAACACAATGGTCACCTGAGGTCCAAAATAAAAAAGCTCCAAAGTGGAGCTGAGCCGAGCTCCCATGACGTGCAGACACTACTGCCTTGTATTTATGCATTTCTTCTAGCAACGGAGCGAGTATCCACAGCAACTCTCAGGGGCCTTCGGTCCCAACTCTAAGAACTTCACCCCGATCTTTACGATGCCTTCAAAAGCCTGAGTAGTCTGTCCATATGTACACAGAAGGGTATGTTTTGTTCTGACATAGGATTTTAGAGAAAGCTAAAATCCAAATTTAGATACATTTATCTACACAATATAGAATTAAGAATTAACATAATCAGCAATATCTTCTAGGTATGTGTGCAAGCTTCCCCGGCAGAGGGTATTTTCTGGGTGGGGCTAAGAGTTGTTCCTGTGAGCACATATGTGCTAAAGCTACAGCAAAATTCGGTTTTACTCTCTTGTAAGCAGTAATGAAAATAAATATTTCCATCTAGCCTATTACTAATATTTTAGCTATGTGCATTGATGATCATTTTTCTTTACTTATCTTAGATGATGCCTTTAGGTATAAAACTGTCATCCTGCAAACTTTAAAAGGAGTAGAGAAATCTTAAATACTGTCTATTTTGTAACTGTTACCTTGTTCCTGCTCTTTGTACTCAACTTTCCCAAGCCCCAACTATATGTTTAATGACATGTGTTGGTATCTCAGTAATGAACTTTGTTGGTATTTTTTCCTCATTTTTCTATCCTCTTTTGTGTAGGGTACCACGATCCTGTCACATTTTAATAATTTTAATCATCTTATATTGCTTGGGAAATCAGATATCCTGTCCTATCCCCTGTGACATATCCATTTATGTAATATTTAAATGATTTTGAATCTGTTATTATATTGCTTTAGAAGTGGAGTACAGTAAACCCTGTGTGTGATCGTGTATAGGTATGTTGTTTCATCAGTGGATAATTATGGTTTCCATTTCCCTGCTTTCCCACTGGATCACATGATGCTGAGTTGAGCTGCCCCAGAGGTGTTTCTGGAAGTTGTCTCCAACTACCTATGCCAAATATAGCGCCCAGCTCACTATCTGCTTACAATAGCTTACTAGAAAGACTCACAAAAATTGTATTTATGGCAAGACTTAGAAACAGATTTCATACTAAGACTCTGCCGACTGACCAAGTTAGGCTTCTGCGTGCTTCTCACACACCCCATAGATGTTAAGTCACTAACGGGCCCATTCAGCAATGTGACCTCATCATATAACAGTATCACTGTGCACTGGATTTTCTTATTTATGTAAAATATTGGTCTTTATTTATATAAAATGCATGTATTTATTTTGGTTTTTTTCCAGGTTTTTATTTAAATTCCAGTATCACTGTGCACTGGATTTTCTTATTTATGTAAAATATTGGTCTTTATTTATATAAAATGCATGCATTTATTTTGTTTTTTTCCAAGTTTTTATTTAAATTCCAGTTTTATTTAAATTTGTTTAGTTAACATACAGTGTAATATTAGATCATGATGTACTCAACATTTCCATACATCACCCAGTGCTTATCACAAGGAACATACTCCTTAATCCCCATCACCTATTAAACCCATCTCCCCACCCACCTCCCCTCTGGTAACCAACAGTTTGTTCTCTATACTTAAGGTTTTTTAAAAAATTATATTTTTTTACATTTTTTAAATTTTTTAAATCTTTTTTTAATTTTTTAAATCTAAAATTTTAGATATCAAATCTAAATTTTGAAATTTTTAATCTATTTTAAAAAACAGATTTTTGTAATAGCCTTCCTTGGGGCACCTGGGTGGCTCACTTAAGTTAAGTGTGCGCCTTTGGTTCAAATCCTGTTCCTGGGGTCCTGGGATCCAGGGAGCCTGCTTCTCCCTCTGTTTCTGTCCCTCCTCACTGTTTGTTCTCTCTCTCAAATATATAAATAAAACATTTTTTAAAAATCACCACCCTTTTCTAATCTCGTTGGGGTACAGTGTCCTGCATTCAGTGGGCTTCATGGCTGGGGCCATTACTGATGTGATCTAGACAAACTAAGGTCATGCATGTTCTGGGACCTGTCCAGTAGCAGATGAATGGAACATTATGGGACTGACTTGCAAACCCATGTCTCCTATATCTTATTGCCCATTTTCTATCCATTTGTGACACCATACATCTGGGCCCTGGCCTAAAGATTCTGCCATATTTCAAGGAGGACAGAGGGAAGTCTGATGCCCACTTTTATTTCCATGAGAGGTGCCCTGTGACATAGTAATTATTGAATTAAAAAAATCAACTTTCGATTCAGAATATTTTGTAATTATGGTAAATATCTCGCTATAGATCTGATCTCTCAATGAGAATTAGACTTGTGTTCTTAACTATGATTTTATTTTCCTTTAAGACCTATAAAATTTTCATTTATATTTAAACATACAGAATTAATATATTCTCTTGAAACTAACATTGCATTCTGCTTTTCTGGCTTGAAATTTTAACTCTTACAATATAAACAATATATACTTCATGTTTATGATTAATAATTTTAACAAATGCATTTTACTGTATCCTTTACCTTGTTGGTCCCTGGTGTTTCAGATTAATTTATATCACATATCATTCTACTTTTGAAATTTCACATTTCTTAATTTTATGTATGATCAATTTAAAAGCTTAGGGCTTTGACAAAGGAAAGTACATTTGAAAAGAGTTTTTAAAAGAACTTAGCAAAAAAAAATTAAATCATTCAGTTTACATTCAGTATGTTTTCTTAGAGAAGGAATTTGGGGAATCAATGTATTTTGTCCAGAGAAGCTTAGGATTATTCCTGATAAAAATTATGAATAATTTATTATTTACAGCATAATCTGGATTTTTTTTAAGGAACATAAACCACAGACTAGATTGCCTATTCAAAATTTGACCAGTTGAGGTTTTTTTCCTCAGTAGTATGGTAGTAAAATATATATCAATGGTCTGTTCCATTGACCAGATATAAATCTTCTCTTCCCCATGACAGTGATCTGTTATTTTTGATACCAACATGAGGAATAAATACCCAGATACACATTAAAAAGAAAATACTGTAACTTTGAAAGTTTTAAATTTTTAGGCCACTATTTCACCCTCACGTCTGTTTAGAAATGTTGAAAACTATTAACAGGTTTTTGTGTAATTGAGACTAGGATTTCATCAAGCATCCTGAGACATGCTCTTAGTGATAACCTTTTTTTTTTTTTTAATCTAATTATTGACAGAGAGACAGACACAGTGAGAGAAGGAAACAAGTAGAGGGAGTCGGAGACGGAAAAGCAGGCTTCCCTCTGAGCAGGGAGACCCATGCAGGGCTCAGGGCTCCATCCCAGGACCCTGGGATCGTGACCTGAGCCAAAGGCAGACACTGAATGACTAAGCCAGCCAGGTGCCCCTCTTAGTGATATCCTCAAACAAGGCTTAATCATATTGATTCTTTCCCCAGCAAAGAAATAATGTGGATTTGAGAGATGGTGTTTTATTTCTATTACATGTGACCATAACAAAGGTTTTATTTCCAAAACATGAATCTCATAGAGTCACAGTCTTTATGCACACAAAACCTAGGTAAAAATTTAAAGTAAAGACTTTTCTAATTGTCTCATAACTGTATCACATTTTCTCTATCAAACTGAGGACACAGTGAAATTGATTTGGAAGTCCCACACCTGGTTTATTACTTACAAGATGTGGGACTTTGAGAATTTGATCTTAGCTGATGCTCCCATATCTAGAACATGGATATCAGCTCTACTACATCAAATTATTTTGATAGTGCAATGCATACAAAGATACATAATTTAGCATAATTGCTAGGACAGTGAAGGCACCATATAAATTTTAGTTTACTATTATTATTTGGAGGACATGGTCTGATAGCTCAGCCAAAAGCTTGGAAAATATTTTAAACATTTTCTGTAGTTATGATGGATAATGGTTTCTAAGGTTTTGACTTTCAGAAAGTGCCTATATAAATGTATTTTAAAGCATTCATTGTCTCTTGCTGAATTTAATCCTATTTTTATGAAGCAGTGTTTCTATTTTTAAAATCAGCTACCTGGAAGGATCTGTGCAAACCATTGACTCATAGGTGCAAGTTCAATTTTTATTTCTATAAATGGAGAAACTTCTACAAGGAAATAGTTAAAATAGAAGTCTTACATGACATACAGAGCCAAGAAATATGGTTTCTGTGTGTACAAAATAATAAAAAAAAGTTGATCAAAGACAATAAAGAATTAAACCCTAATTTGCATGAGCATTCTGTCCCCAGTTACTTTGACCTATTATAGCTTCTCATAACAGAAAACCTAAAAGTATAAAACAAAATCAGTTGTTTGCCAGGTGCATTCTTGCTGAATCAGCCTACTTGGTATGATGCCAATTTCTACTGTTTCTCACTAAGGGAAAATATCCCTGAATAAAATGTTAGTAATGCTTAAAGGGAAATAACAGCCTTAATCTGATTTTGAAAGCTGTGACTAAGAAAGATTTCACCACAAAATAAATAAAAATGAGAAAAAAGAAGTGTGAACTTAAAATACACAACACTGAAATTACAGAATCATTTTTAACCCAAAGAGCTTATCATAGAATTACTATGTGCCAACAATACAAAAATAAGGAAAACACATTTTTGGTAGAGACAATGTCTGGAAAAACTACATAATGAAAGTGATGTCTGCTTAGTCCAATGGGGATGAGGAGGCAATCACTAACCAAGTAGAGAAGAGGCACTGGAGATACAGGAAGTGAATCACATTTGTGGGCAAGACGACCCCAAATCATGGAACGACCTCAAGCTGAGAAGCCAGAGTGTGCCTGTCCTTTGACTATGTGATCATGCAGTTTCCTCATTTACAAAATTGGGCTAATAGTAATTGTTCATGTTGCTGCTAGTAGCCAATATTGTAAAAGTATTGAAGTATTAGCAGTAAATTCGGTACCCTATGTTCTACTAATTAACATATTTATTCCCTAGGTATCTTTTAAGAAGAAGCAAACATTCTGGAGAAAAGTCTGACCTGGGTGTAAGTACTGACTCATCCTTGAATCATGACTTAGAAAAACGA
Source organism: Taxidea taxus jeffersonii (assembly GCA_003697995.1). Lineage (NCBI taxonomy): Eukaryota > Metazoa > Chordata > Mammalia > Carnivora > Mustelidae > Taxidea > Taxidea taxus. The sequence goes on along the minus strand of ML111201.1, from coordinate 46,104 downwards.
TGTAAACCTTACTAAGCTTCAGATTTCTTACCCTAAAAATAGGTAACAGTTTGGCATCTTGTCCCTTTTAAATAAATGTTAGCTCTCATTGTTAGTGTCCAAAGACTTGTATTATCTTAGCATATAATTAACGGACATGTCCCTGTGTCAATGATGAGAGATTGCGCCCAACTCCCATGGGTGTGATATAAATAATGAGGGTCACTTATCAAAAGGACTTGGAAAATTTTATCTGGAATTACTAATTCAAAATTATTATCAAGAGCATCAGGCCATACTTAAGACACTGCTTTGGGGCCTTCAAGGAGCCTGCAAGAAGAGAGTAGACATAGATGTGTATGTTTCACAAGGCAGGAGCTTTGAGTTGAGACAGAACAAGAGGACACATCACAGAGGTTACTATATATCAACTATATGGAATGAGTTTGTAGGAATTCAGAGACAGGATAATCCATGTTGAATGGTTGGTTTCAGAAAGGATGGAGGGAGGAAGTGAGTGCGGGCTATGCATATAAGCCTTGAAAAATTTTGAATGAATAAAATGATGGGACCATCGGCAAAGACATGAGAAGAGCTTATAAAGGACACAACAAAAAGGATAAAAGATAGTTTCAAAGTGGTATTGGGGAAATAGCAGGGCATGCAGTTGGATGGATAGGAAATTGAAGGCAGATGGAAGAGGTCATGGGTTATTGTGCTTCTAAGTTTGAGTTGGGCATCCCACCAGAGACTGTGGGAAGAGAAGTAAAGTGCCTCCTCCAAAATAAGCAGGCTGAAATGGTTTAGAGTTCTGATCCACCCTAGTCCTAGAATAGTAGCAGGTTCTGGGAGCTGCAAACTAGCTCCTTTTAGATCTGAAGCTTTTCAGGACTAGGTTTTTGGGTTCACCTCCAGGCATTACCAGAAGCTCCATTCTTATTTATTCAAATCTATATTGTTCAGCTGTAAAATGCAGCCCCCTTTATCTCTCACAGAAAATGAAAATATTATATTAATCTGAATCTGATTCCAAAAGGAAAGCATAACATAAAATATTTTAAAATGTATCCCAAACTAATGCTTAGAAGCAGTTGTCTAATTTTTATGGTTTGAGAAAAATATATGCAAATTTAATATATAAAATATTTATTAAGAAATTCCTGCATCTATAGAAACTAGGACTTCACAGGCAACATGATGTCAGTAAAAAGTTATCTTTTAATAATCACTCTCAATGTGAAAGGCCTAAATGCTCCCATAAAATGACACAGAGTTGCAGACTGGATAAAATCACCAGACCCATCCATATGCTGTCTACAAGAGACAAATTTTGAAACTAAAGATACATCCAGGCTGAAAGTGAAGGGATGGAGAACCATCTTTCATGAGAATGGGCTTCCAAAGAAAGCTGGGGTAGCGATTCCCATCTCAGATATATTAGATTTTAACCTAAAGACTGTAGTCAGAGATACAGAAGGACACTACATCATTCTTAAAGGGTCTAGCCACCAAGAAGATCTAGCAATTGTAAATATTTATGCCCTCAACATGGGACCAGCCAACTACATAAGCCCACTATTAATCAAAATAGTCATATTGATATGAATACATTAATTGTAGGGGATCTTAACACACCACTCTCAGCAATAGACAGGTCATCTAGGCAGAAAATCATCAAAGAAAAAGTGCTTTGAATGACACATTGGGCTATATGGACCTCATAGATATATACAGACCATCCCACCCTAAAACAAAAGAGTACTCATTCTTCTTGAGTGCACATAGAACTTCTCCAGGTCACAAATCAGAGCTCAACCGATACCAAGAGACTGAAATCATTCCCTGCATATTCTCAGACCACAATGCTTTGAAACTGGAACTCAACCACAAGAAAAGTTTTGGAAGGAATTCAAACACTTGGAAGCTAAAGACCATCCTGTTCAAGAATGTTTGGATCAACAAGGAAATCAAAGAACTCAAACAATTCATAGAAAACAATGAGAATGAAGACACATTGCTCCAAAACCTAAGGGATTCAGCAAAGGCATTCCGAAGGGGGAAATACATAGCCATCCAACCCTCACTCAAAAAAAAAAAAAAAAAAAAAAAAAAAGATAAAATCCCAAATACAACAACTCTCTTTATACCTTAAAGTACTGGGAAATCAACACCAAATGAAGCCAACCCCATGCACAAGAAGAGAAATAATTAAGATTAGAGCAGAGATCAAGGAGTTAGAAACCAGAGATATAGTACAACACATCATGAAACTAGTAGCTGGTTCTTTGAAAGAATTAGTAGGATCAATAAACCACTGGCCAACTAATCCAAAAGAAAAGAGAGAGAACCCAAATTAATAAAATTATGAATGAAAGGGGAGAGATCACAACTAACACCAAGGAAAAAGAAACAATCATCAGAAATTATTAACAGTTATATGCCAATAAGTTAATCAACCTAGAAGAAATGGATGCATTCATGGAAACCTATGAACTTCCAAGACTGAAACAGGAAGAAATTGACAACCTGAATAGACCAATATCTAATAAGAGATTGAAGCAGTGATCAAGAACTTCCCCAAAAAACAAGAATTCAGGACCTGACAGATTCCCTGGGAAATTCTACCAAACATTCAAGGAAGAAACAATACTTAATCTCCTGAAGCTCGTTCAAAAATAGAAACAGAAGGAAAACTTCCATACTCTTTTGATGAAGCCAGCATTACCTTGATCCCCAAACCAGGCAAAGACCTCATCAAAAAGGAGAATTTCAGGCCAATATCCCTGATGAATATGGATACCAAGATTCTCAACAAGATCCTAGCTAATAGGGTCCAACAGTACATTAAAACGATTATGTACCACAACCAGGTGGGACTTACCCCTGGGATGCAAGGGTGGTTGAACATTCACAAATCAACCAATGTGATAGAACAAATCAGTAAGAGAAGAGAGAAGAACCACATGGTCCTCTCAATTGATGCTGAAAAAAGCATTTGACAAAATACAGCACCTGTTCTTGATTAAAATGCCTCAAAGTATAGGGATAGAGGGAACATTCCTTAATTTCATAAAATCTACCTATGGAAAACCCACAGTGAATATCATTCTCAATGGGGAAAAGCTGCCAGCCTTCCCTTTGAGATCAGGAACACGACAAGGATGCTCACTCTTGCCACTGTTGCTCAACATAGTACTAGAAGTCCTAGCAACAGCAATCAGAAAACAAAAAGAAATAAAAGGTATTCAAATTGGCAAAGAAGAAGTCAAACTCTCTCTCTTCACAGATGACATGATACTTTATATGGAAAACCCAAAAGACTCCACCCCCAAACTATTAGAACTCATACAGCAATTCAGTAATGTGGCAGGATACAAAATCAATGCACAGAAATCAGTTACTTTCTTATAAACCAACAATGAAAATATGGAAAGCGAAATTAGAGAATCAATTCCATTTACTGTAGCACCAAGAACCATAAGATACCTGGGAATAAACCTAACCAAAGAGGTAAAGGATCTGTGCTTGAGGAACTACAGAACACTCATGAAAGAAATTGAAAAAGACACAAAAATGTGGAAGAGCATTCCATGCTCATGGATCAGAAGAATAAACATTGTTAAAATGTCTATACTGCCTAGAGCAATCTATACTTTCAATGACATCCTGATCAAAATTCCACCAGCATTTTTCAAAGTGCTATAAAAATCAATCCTAAAATTTGTATGGAACCAGAAGAGACCCCAAATTGCTAAGGAAATGTTGAAAAAGAAAAACCAATTTGGGGGCATCACGTTACCTGATTTCAAGCTATATCACAAAGCTGTGATTACTAAGACAGCATGGTACTGGCACAAAAACAGACACATAGACCAATGAAACAGAGTCCCAACATGGGCCCTCAACTCTAAGGTCCAATAATCTTTGACAAAACAGGACAAAATATCCAGTGGAAAAAAGACCAGTTTTTTCAAAAAATGGTGCTGGGAAAATTGGACAGCTATGTGTAGAAGAATGAAACTCGACCATTCTGTTATACCACACACAAAGATAAACTTGAAATGGAGGAAAGACCTCAGTGTGAGGCAGGAATCCATCAAAATCCTAGAGGAGGACATAGGCAGTAACTTCTTTGACATGGGCCACAGCAACTTCTTTCAAGACAAGGAACTTCTTTCCAAAGGCAAAGGAAACAAAAGTGAAAATGAACTTTTGGGACTTCATCAAGATCAAAAGCTTCTGCACAGCAAAGGAAAGTCAACAAAACAAAGAGGCAACCCACAGAATGGGAGAAGATATTCGCAAATGACACCACAGACAAAGGGCTGATATCCAAGATCTATAAAGAGCTCCTCAAACTCAACACACACGAAACAGATATCATATCAAAAAATGGGCAGAAGACATGAACAGGCACTTCTCCAAAGAAGACATACAACTGGCTAACAAGCACATGAAAAAATGTTCATCATCATTAGCCATCAGGGAGATTCAAATCAAAACCACACTGAGATACCACCTTACACCACTTACAATGGCAAAGATTAATAAGATGGCAAACAAGTGTTGGAGAGGATGTGGAGAAAGGAGAACCCTCTTACACTCTTTGTGGGAATGCAACTTGGTGCAGCCACTTTGGAAAACAATGTGGAGATTCCTTAAGAAGTTAAAAATAGAGCTACCCTATGGCCCTACAATTGCACTACTGGGTATTTACCTCAAAGATACAGATGTGGTGAAAAGAAAGGCCATATTTACTCCAATTTTCATAGCAGCAATGGCCACAATTGCCAAACTGTGGCAGGAGCCAAGAAGCCCTTCAACAGATGAATGGATAAAGAAGATATGGTCCATATATACAATGGAATATTAAGCAGCTGTCAGAAAGGATGAATACCCAAATTTTGTATCAATATGGACAAAACTGGAGGAGATTATGCTGAGTGAAATAAGTTAAGCAGAGAGAGTCAATTATCATATGGTGTCACTTACTTGTGGAGCATAAGGAATAACATGGAGGACATCAGGAGAAGGAAAGGAAAAGTGAATTGGGATAAACCAGATGGGGAGACAAAGCATGAG
>ML111201.1:12672-40643 GCA_003697995.1 Taxidea taxus jeffersonii | reverse complement strand
GTTCAGGAGTCAATTTACTAATCTAATTGAAAGGGGGAAAGAGACAGGGAAATGCCAAGACACATGAGGACAAGGACCACATCATCTTGTTCATCTAATGAGAAGCTCATCTAATGAGAAGCATGATGCCTGGCCCATAAGAAAGCAACAGTGATTGAAGGAGGTGGGTGCAGGCAGAAGAGAAGTCACAATCGCAAACTGATCTCTGGAAGTGTAGTGTTTCTACTGAATAGGGGGTTGCCCATTGGACTTATTAGATTAATTCCCTCTTCATGGAGGGAAAAAAAAGCACAGAGTAAGAACCATGCTGAGTAGAGCTCATGAGAACTTCTTTCCTAAACAAACACTTAAATGATTGTCCAAATTCAGGGTATGATATTTATTATGTGTTTTGAAGAGTGCCTGTTCCAGAGGCATCCCTCAAAATGATTATCTTAAATTGTCTTTCTGTAGAGCTAGGGTTTGGGCTCAGGTTTCTATCAAAGTCAGCAAATACAGATGGGATCGGGAGGGAGACAAACCAAAAGAGACTCTTAATGTCATAAAACAAACTGAGGGGGGGGGGGAGAGGGGTTAGGAGAGGGGGGTGGGGTTACATTATATGTTTAAATAAAAAAAGCTTAAATAAAAAAAAAATTTTTTTTTAAAGTCAGCAAATACAAATGACCCCATTGAACACAAAATGCTCCAGACTTAGGACTTCAAAATTAGGTATCAAAGATATAAAGACAATGAACCATATTTTCACCTTCCAGTGTTCTAGTTTACCTGTTTCATGGCTAGGGCTACTTAGGAAAACACCCAGACAGGTGCACACTGCATTTTGTAGTCCTCATCTGAACCATGTGGACATTCTCACCAGGATGCGGGGTAACAAGACCTGGATGTGTATTCCAGACACCATGTGAGGCTTGGGCATGTCCACGTACCTTGTGCCTTTCGGCACCAGGAGGCCAAAAAGTGTATCAAGTTCTTTCATTTTTAAACAATAGTAAAGAATGAGTCTGGTATTCTAAAATGATATGTACTATTTTATGAAAGTGTCACCCTTTTGTTAAAAGTGTCCACACATAATTTTTCTGCTTGCTTTAAATATAGTGTCCTAATTGGTAGCCCTTTTGAAGTTAAATATGCTTCAAATAGAGACTCAAAGAGTCTGTTATCGCCAAGCAATTACATTTGGTTAATAACCTGGTTGTATTTTCTGTTCACATAGGACGGCTTTGTAAAAGCCTTAGCATTAATGGATTTTATTCACAGTGACAAAGGAAATATTAAAATTGCAATACAATTTCCTTTATCTTCACTTATCTAAATGGAGAAGGCATCTGCAACATGGCATTAACTCACCCGGAGGTGAGGAAGTTAAAATACTATTATTTCTGCAGAATGACCTTTCCACTACTGCATTTGCTTGGTTTAGAATCAAAAATTGGCTACAAACATGTTGTTTAAAATATATGGAGCTGGAAATGAGCAGGAAATCCAATTTTTTCATATATGCAGTAAAACTTGTACAACTTTTCTCTAGTCCATATTCTTATCTCCTAATATTTAAATCAAAATGTTGTCAGTGCTTTTTTCTATATCTTTTCGTAATTTCTTGAATGTCTATTACCTATTCTCTCAAAAGGGGTAAGTGATGATAAAAACAAAGGCAAATTGGCAAAGATGACACTGTGAAATGTCAATTTTAATAGTCATTCATTCCAACTGAAAGATTAAAATGGACGAACTGATGCCACTAAAGAAATAAGCAATAGATGTCTAACTCGATAGCAACTCTTATCATAATGCACATATATTTAAAAATACACAATATCTGGAGTAGTGTTTTTCCAAGAAATACAAATTAGCAATTGAATAAGTAAACTAAAGTCGTGTTTTGAGGTCTCAATCAACATTTTATAATCCACCTGAGATTGTGGTTTGGATGCAAGCATCAGAGTCCACTAAGAGAAGTCACTGGACACTTACAGCTGGATAATCAGGAAGTCATAAAACACCCCATTCGTTCATCCTTCTATAATTTCGAGACAACAGTAACCAAGCATTTTTCTAGACACTAGGGAATGAATTGTGACAAATGTAGACACTGTTGCAACTGGTTCCTACCAGTGAAGGAAGAAGATACATAAACTTAAATTTCAGTAAAAAGTGATAGAAATCTGCGCTGACCACTGTGGGCCTGAAGTTGGGTGTTTGGGGTGACACACAGATGTGTGCAAAGCCGAACAGAGCCCTGCCTTTTCCACACATGCCCCCGCCCCCCCACACGCCCCCGCCCCCCACACCCAAGTCTGAACAACCTGCTTGGCTACAAAGAATTTTCCTCCACATAGATTTAATTAAACAAAATCATTATCATATTGTAAGAATCACTGTACCCTTAGACATCAGCTGAATCAACAAATGAATATTAAGAAATTTGATTTTATCCTTTGTTTTTAAATATCTTACAACTTCTGTAAATAGGATCAAAATAAATTAAATAAGGAGCGGGAAGCCTGTAACGGCAAGCGTTCGTGAAATGTAACACGTAGCAGAAGATGTAATCAGTGACTTAAGGGTTACTGTCCTTAGGTTTGTATTTCTTCTTTTTTTAAGGATTCTACTTATTTACTTGAGGAAGAGAGAGAGAGAGAGAGAGACTGAGAGAGAGCATGAGAGGGGAGGTCAGAGGGAGAAGCAGACTCCCCGTGGAGCTGGGAGCCCAATGCAGGACTCCATCCCAGGACTCCGGGATCATGACCTGAGGCAAAGGCAGTCACTTAACCAACTGAGCCACCCAGGCACCCGGGTTTGTATTTCTTTTAAAAATAAGTACATGTGGGGCTCCTGGATCGCTCAGTGGGTTAAAGCCTCTGCCTTCGGCTCAGGTCATGATCCCAGAGTCCTGGGATCGAGCCCCGCATCGGGCTCTCTGCTCAGCAGGGAGCCTGCTTCTCCCTCTCTCTCTCTGCCTGCCTTTCTGCCTACTTGTGATCTCTGTCTGTCAAATAAATAAAAATCTTTAAAAAAATAAAATAAAAATAAGTACATGATAATAATTGTGATATTAACAGGTTTTTAAAAAGGATTTCCTTATTTTTTCTTATATTTGATCCTTTAAAGTTCATTGCTGTGTTGCAACATGTGCTGTAATATTTAAATTCATGTGAAATCACATTGCTCAAATTATAATCAAAGTTCAAACAATATTATCTTAGCATTTAATACAACGTTTTTGGCAAACAAAACATGCTGAATGTAAGATAATCTGATTTTTATATCTAGATATGATCTCTATGAATTCACCTTATATTCTTTAGGAATAAAGCTATGTATATATAGGGGCACTTGAGTGGCACAGTCGGTTAAGGAGCAACTCTTGATTTTGGCTTAGGTCCTGATCCCGAGGTCCTGGGACAGAGCCTCAGGCCAGTCTCCGCACTCAGCAGGGAGTCTGCTTGAGGATTCTCTCTCTGCCCTTCACCCCGCTTGTATTCTCTCTCTAAAATAAATCTCTCTAAAATAAATAAATTTATTAGTAAATAATTTATTTATTAACACAAATAAAATAGAATAAATTTATATAAATATAAAATTATATAAATTATATAAATATATTGTATACACACATGTATAAAGGAATGGAAGAATGCTGCAATATTTCTATCATTTCCACATTTTATCATCTTCCTATGATAAACTCTTTTCCCTAGCTCTTCATAGTTTCCAGATTATATATGTACCTGACCAACTTCCAGACCCAACCTTACATTGGAATTTCCAGTAAATACACATATGAGCCTCTGATTTCAAATATACATTTTTCTCCTAAAATCAACATTTTCCCACATTACTTTGTTACATCTTTAATAATGACAATTTATCGTCATATAATTGATGTGACTTCATTATAAAAAGTTATCTAGTCTCAAGGCTTTGATCCCAGGAGTACAAGATAAAGATTACAGAAAGAAAACATAATAATTTTAGCATGGTTAGAAGTCTTCCTTGTTATAATTAATTTAGCTCGTTTAATGAAGAAACCAAACACACACACACACACACACACACACACACATGCATGTATGTATTATACAGTTATTGATATTTGCTACTTCCAATAAATTCTGATTCAAATGATTTAAAAAAAACTTTAACCTGACAAATTTGGAATGATATCAAACTTACTTTATTAAGCTATATTTTAGGTTACTTAAGCACTGAGACACTTGCACTTCTTTTTTTCATTTTAGCTTTTATTTTAGCTTTCATTTTACCCCAGAAATGTGAAAAAATATATGTGGTCTAGATTGTACCAGGTCTAGGAATGGAAAATTTAGCATAATGAGGACTCAATCGAGGTAGGGGAACTTTAAGTAGGGATTCCACTTACAAGATAGTCACAGGACTCTAGGTGAGATAAAGTCAGTTTGGGAATTGGATTCAGAAAATATTTAGGTCTAGAAATGCCCTGAACTCTATTGCCATTGAATTAGGAGAGAGTGGGGAGAGCACAATGACCATTGAATTAGGAGAGAGTGGAGAGAGCACAATGAGAGAGAGAGAGTCTGTAATGGGATTACATTACACATTTCACAACTGCACTGTGTGTATATAGGCACGTAAATTTATAAACATATTTTATATTTATAAGTAAGTATATAAAGGGGTACAGGAAGTAGAGCATGTTTTATGCCAAAAAGGGACAAATAATGACTTTATATTAAAACGTCAATTTGTACTATCTATGAATCTAGCCAGCATGTAGCTGAAAGTATAGGGGCCAAGAGCAGAGGGGAGAGTATTTGTGGATGAGATATAGTCCATTTTATGAACTGTATACCTCCTGCAGGCATGCCCACAGATGTCTTCTCAGAATAGAGGTAAGGCATCAGGGTCTTTTTAAATTATTATTCTAAATTATTTTTATAAGATCACATTGTAAAGTGATGGGGAAGTGCCTGAGTAGCTCAGCCAGTTAAGTGTCTGACTCGATCTCCACTCAGGTCTTGATCTCAGGGTCGTGAGTTCAAGCTCTGCATTGGGCTCCACACTGGGCATGGAGCCTACTTTTAAAAATTAAGTAATGAAAGTGATGGATTTATGTCACTTTAAATAGTGCATAGACTAGAGCTATGTAATTGCAACTGGAGAGCACTACTGTTTTCTGATTCCAAAACTGTTTTAATGAAAAAGAGACCAAAGATTTTTTTATTAATTTTTTAAATTTTTAATAAACATGTAATGTATTATTAGCCCCAGGGGTACAGGTGTGTGAATCGCCAGGTTTACACACTTCACAGCACTCACCATAGCACATACCCTCCCCAATGTCCATAACCCAACCACCCTCTCCCTCCCCCTCCCCCCAGAAACCCTCAGTTTGTTTTGTGACATTAAGAGTCTCTTATGGTTTGTCTCCCTCCCGATCCCATCTTGTTTCATTTATTCTTTTCCTACCTCCCAAACCCACCACGTTGCATCTCCACTTCCTCATATCAGGGAGATCATATGATAGTTGTCTTTCTCTGATTGACTTATTTCGCTAAGTATAATACCCTCTAGTTCCATCCATGTCATTGCAAATGGCAAGATTTCATTTCTTTTGATGGCTGCATAGTATCCCATTGTATATATATACCACATCTTCTTTATCCATTCATCTGTTAATGGACATCTAGGTTCTTTCCATAGTTTGGCTATTGTGGACATTGCTGCTATAAACATTCTGGTGCATGTGCCCCTTCAGGATCACTACCTTTATATCCTTAGGGTAAATACCCAGTAGGGTGATTGCTGGGTTGTAGAGCAGCTCTATTTTCAACTTCTTGAGGAACCTCCATGCTGTTTCCAGAGTGGTTGCACCAGCTTGCATTCCCACCAGCAGTGTAGGAGGGTTCCCCTTTCTCCACATCCTCACCAGCATCTGTCATTTCCTGACTTGTTCATTTTAGCCATTCTGACTGGTGTGAGGTGGTATCTCATTGTGGTTTTGATTTGTATTTCCCTGATGCCCAGTGATGTGGAGCACTTTTTCATGTGTCCTTTGGCCATCTGGATGTCCTCTTCCCATTTCTTGATTGGATTATTTGTTCTTTGGGTCTTGAGTTTGCTGAGCTTTTTATAGATTTTGGATACTAGTCCTTTATCTGATATGTTATTTGCAAATATCTAAAATATTAAATATTTTAATGAAAAAGAGCCCAAAGGTTTACAGGGTCTTTTCCAAGTTTCCGAACATAACAGCAGGCTTGAGAGGTGCCAGGTAACAATTCAGTTACTGCCATGGCTACAGCAGGACATGGAGCTTTGGACCTTTTTGCACACTGGAACTTTGCAAATGGGTTATCCACACTATCACAGGTACCAGTAAATATTTTGGCATGTGTTCATCCATTTAGATTTCTAATATCTAACATAAGTATATTTGCCTTAGACCATTTTTGTAAATAAAATAAAATAAAATTACATTGCTTTGGTCTTCTTTTTTACATAGCACCTAACGTATCAAAAACAGCTCAAAATATTCTTCTACGTTCTGTGGTGTTTAGAAAAGATAATAGATTTTTCGGGACGCCTGGGTGGCTCAGTTGGTTAAGCAGCTGCCTTCGGCTCAGGTCATGATCCCAGCATCCTGGGATCGAGTCCCACATCAGGCTCCTTGCTTGGCAGGGAGCCTGCTTCTCCCTCTGCCTCTGCCTGCCACTCTGCCTGTGCTCGCTCTCTCTCTCTCTAACAAATAAATAAATAAAATCTTTAAAAAAAAAAGATAATAGATTTTTCTATAGAAGGATGCTTTAAGAGAATCTCTATGGTCTGAGAATGTTCTGGGAATTGTTTAAATGCTCTGAGTTCATTACTTAACACAGAAGCTCTCTGCCAAGATTACACAGAGATAATTACTTCTGTTTATTGTCTTTTCCTACTGCTGTTCTTCAAATACATGTCAAATAACGGCAAGAAGGGACACACAACCAGTTCTCTCTACAACGCACTTATGGTGCCTACATAGAGATACTGTGTGTGGACCAAAAATAACCGATTGTCTACTATGAGTATAGTATCTCTATACTCATGTATACATGTATACATATATACAGTATATGTACAGTATATGCACATATATACATATGTATGTATACATGTATACAGATCACTATATGTGATCTGTATAGATCACATAATGTAGCTCAATATCAGTATGGAAATCAAAAGGTCTTTCGGTCCCAAGTTTGCCAAGACTTCGCTCAGTAAGTTAGCAAATATGCACTAAATAGGCCACAGGTCCTTGGGGGACAATGTGACCCAGAGCATTATCCCTAGCTTTAAAATACTTATGATTTAGACTGATGAGGGAAAAAAAAGTAGAATATTTTAGAAAGTTCTAAAAAGTTACAAGAGCATGTAAATTGTCAACAACTGATACTTCAGGCAAGGCTCAATAGTAATTTACCTGGGGCTTGACCAAAGAGTATACCTTGGGCAAGGGGACCAGATCAAGGAAGGTGTCCTATGTGTTCCTATTTTTATGATGACACTTTGGGCACCATTCTTATTTGTGGTTTAGATGAGACTATGAGAAAGAGTTGTGTATTTGCGTACTAATTCAGTAATTTTAAAAGAAAGCCTAGTGATCTAATTCTAGGCATACCTTTGTTAAGGACTAGGTATTTTATATATGTGCTGATAATTCATGGTTGTATAATTAGAATGATAGTTTTCTACTTCATTTGGTATGTATAAGTTTCACTTGGTAATCTCTAACCTAAAAGGATCAATTAAATATGATACATATGTCTGTCAAAAAAAAATCTGGTCATAGAAAATTCATTTTTTATGGCTTAAATCTATAGATTTATTACAGTAAATCCATAGGGGCATATATCTGGTTATGAACAAATTATCTGCTCTAGTATAAGATAGGGGATTGTGAAAAAGTATAAGGACTGATTTAGAATGTCATGCTATGTTTCTGAATAGATGGGGAGTTGAGTTCATATGATGAATATCATTACTGGATCTAGAATGATCTGCCTGGTCCACTGTCACTTACTTTACTTACTAAGATTTTCCAAATGAAGCAAGGTATACATGGAGAAATCATTACAAGGTTGGGAGATACCACTCATTACATGTAAAGCTCAATGTATCCTATGTAGATGCTCAATGTATGACATATAAAAGAAGATGTGTAACATATAGAAAAACTATAAACCAAAAAACTACCAAGTTTACCCTGGAAGCAGTACTGAAAATGGTGTCACCTTGGCTTTCTCTGAGAACTGACTATTTTACAGTCATGCTTACCTTTGGGCTAAAAGCAGCAGAAACATAAGTAATTATGACACTTTAGGGTGAATTTCTCATAAAATAAAATCAGGCAGTATAACAATTTTCTCTTCAATTGTCTAAAAGGCTCTTTATTTTTATTTTTATTTTGCATAAAAATTTAGAATTTCTAATTCCCTGTTCAGATACTATACTGGATATTTGTGTGGTTTTGTCTCTTTACTCTGATTACATAGAACACATACACACACGTAATCAATGTTTTCTCTAACTACTGATCTTGTTTGTTTACAACATAGAGCAGGGCCCCTGAAAAAATTTATCCTAGTGAAAAAAAGCTGTAATATCTGAAGTATTAATGGGCCTATTTAAAAATAAAGACTATGTTTTTGTGTGAGCATTACATGTTAGTTTACTTATCACTGTCATTACAAAGTAAAATGAATTCTAGAGATACTACTAAGGTAACTGCTTGAAATTTGTGTGCAGCAAGATATAAATCTTCTAAAATGTAAATCAACACACCCATCTCTTCACCAATAAATCTTGAGATTTTACATGCATATGCGTGTGCATATATATATGCGTGTGTGTAAATATATATATGTGTATATATATATACACATACATACATATCTATCTATGTATCTGAAGTCAACACTATATTGTTTCAACTGCAGTTGCTCTATATTCTGGCACAAATTCCTTATCTTGTTAAAGGACCAGCATCTTATTATAGGACGAGTGTTAATCTATAAACTATGTACTATGCCCTGAGAGCACAGTGTCAGAGACTCTGAGAACTGCAAATTGCACCAAAGCTTGCTGAAGTCTTCAGACTTCCTTGTGTGATTCTTCTGAAGGCTCTCTCCTCTTAATACTTTTATAAAAAGCCTTCTGTGGACATCATTTAATGCTTACAGAATTCTAGCTTTAACTAGTTTGAGTTGTGTTTTCATCTTCAAAATTTCTTCTGAAATAAGAATATTTTTTCTTTGAAAGAATTTCTACTTGGAGAATACTGGTTAATCCCTTTTCTTGGAGGTATGGCTTTATCTCCACACTCCTATAGTATATGGTCTTTAGCTTCCCCCTCCTCACATGGAGTCCATTTTTCAGTGGTCACCATCCTATGAAATCCTGTCGTTTTTTTGTCACTGCTCTACTCCTTCCCAATTTTAATTAGCACTGTTTGGTTTGATTAGTGCCTGCAGCTGTTACTGAAAATGAAGTTGCTCAGTCCCATTGCACTTTATCCTCCTATTGTAATGGGCAGGCATTTTTGGTAATTAGATTATTGTTTACTTCAAAACCTGCAACTGTGCAGTTATTGTCAACCTTCAGATGCATCAGTATGAATGCACATGGTACCTGCCATCTGTTCCTTTCATGGGGTCATAACAGATCATTTCTGAATCTGAACTGCTTTCCTATCCTTTCACCAAATGGTGGATAAGAATATCTGATAATCATCATCAAGCAATATACCTGCATTTTCCTCATTTATATACTTACCTAGTTAAGTACTAAAATGCTTGAAGACTGTAAACAATGTCAGTCCCATAAAATACCAAGTGGAAATGATCTCCCTGTAAGGAAACATGAGAACTTCTTCCCTACAGTGCTCTGTCTACACTCGCCAAGAGAAAAACGAAACCTTAAGAACTACAATCTCCATCGAAGCTTTTCTTATAGGTTTATTCACCTCATGTTTGAACACAGGGGTATCTTAACCTAGGATACACATTGACAGAAATCTATAAATTCAAATTTTGAAGGTGTAATATTTATTTTTATCTTTCATGCAGTTATTCACTGTATAAGAAACTCTATTCTAGGTGTACAACATGCATGATGAATGATGAAAGTATAAACATTTTGGTCACAGAAACTTGGTTGGTTAGATTCAGCTAGCAAAGACCGTTTCTTTGGAATTCGTTCTCCACCTTGACTTTCAAATTATTCCATCGTTCCATTCTTACGAACTGACAGTCTTCTGTTCTACAACATTGTGCTCAGACAAGGGCCCATCCCACACGCTGCTTACTTCAAGTACCTTTCCTTCCGCCTGGACGTCCTTTCTCCATGTTATATGATCAAGGTCAACTGTCTGATGTCTGTGTTTTCCATCACACCCAGTCTCGCATCTTGGGATTTTTCTCTGCTACTCAACCTCTTTCAAAGCTGTTTGTTTCGTTCTCCCCATAATCACTTACACTTCTCTCTCTCTCTGATTTCCCTGTCTAACTTAGCCAAGATGGCAGAAAAATATCTTCTGATTCCATTTATGAATCATCTTCAAATAAAGAGATACATTCATTATGTTTAAGAATTAACACCCATAGCAAAAAGTGTCCATATGCAGTTAAGGAAGAGGCTATTCATAACATCCTTTTTAAATTTCTTATGTGTTTATTCAGTTCATGTTTTATGCAGAATGTTAAAACAGAACTATCTAAATAATATATGATGTACATGGACAGGGTCTATAAATTCAAATCTAGAAGAATGGAGTGTTAATTTATTTCTATCTACCTTATTATAAAGAGAATAAATGACAAGCAGGAGTGGAGGTGTTAGAATTCTGTGGATCAGCTTGTTTAATAACCACTGTTTGGAGGCAGCTGCTTGTCAATTTATATTCTTGAAGATTCACACCATGTAAATGTTGCCTAGAATTTCACCAGGTGCACAAAACCCTCTCAAGTATAATCAATTAAAAGTGCATGAATGCCATTTAATTTATCAACATCCATGGAGTCCTCCTGAAACCAGAAAAGTTACTGCTCAGTAAAGATACTTGTTCACCTCAAATTACAATGTGATAAAAGTACTTTCACGATGAGATCATCCCATGTTCAGTATTTTCACACTTTTAAAACTTGTATATACAATTAATTTGTATAAATGGGAATATGATTAAATACACAGAAAAATGTATATATTCTTCTTTTTGTCTATTTGAGTTCATGCTGTTTTATAAGTTATGTGCAGGGTTTTGGGTGTTTTCTTTGGTTGACATTTATCCTGCTTACTGTTCCAAGCTTCCTGGATTGGTCGTTTTGTGCCTGACATCTTTTTGGAAATAGTCTCGTCACTGTTTCATGTTTCTTCTGTTCCTTTCTATCTTCTCCTTGAAGTATTCCCATGACTCGGATGTTCTACCTTTTTGTAGTTGTTCTGTAGTCCTTGAATATTCAGTTCTGGGTTTTTGTTCTCTCTGCATTTTGAGGAGTCTTCTGATACAGTCTCTAGCCCAGAGAATCTTTCTTCGGCTATACCTAGTCTACTTATAAACTGAGAGGCACTCTTCATTTCTGTTCTTTTTTTTTTTTTTTTTTTTTTTAATCTCTGGAGTTTCTTTTTGCTTCTTCCTTAGGATTCCGATCTCCCTGCTCTCATTGGTTATCTTGCACACTTGCTCCTTTATCCATTAAAGAATGCCCTATAGTAATCACAGTTATTTAAAATTTGCAATCTGGTAATTCCAACACCCCTGTCACATCTGGCTCTGAGAGTCTCTTCAAACAGTGTTTCTTGTCTTTTGGTAGGTCTTAATTTTTTCTTATAGATGGACATAATGCACTGGGTAAAAGGCACTGTTGCACATAGGACTTTAGTGACATGATAAGGAGATGTGAGGGAAGGGGAATGTTCTCTAATTCTGTGATTAGGTCTCAGGCTTTTAGTGAGCTTATGTGTCCTAGACTGGGAACATCATAAGTGTGTCTCCATTTGTTTCTCCCCACCTAGCTGGCACAGGATAGCTAGGGTGGGCTGGAGTTGGGCATTTTCCTTCCCAAGTTCAGTTAGGCTCTGGTTAGTTACTTTGCCCTGAAAGCAAGCCTTGCTAGGAAGAACCAGCTACTCTCCATTTCAAATAGTTCCTTTTTCCTTTCCTGCCAGAAGCCCAAGGGGGTCTTCCTCCATATTTATTGAGGGCACTCGGTCAAGGTCCCCGAGGTAAATCTCACAATATATCAGGCCCCTCCTGTGATTGGGTCTCTCTGGAGCTGTGACTCCCAGCTGCCTGTCTACACGGATCTTCCAATAATTCACCAAGTCAGCTCAGATTTTCTTACCCAGCACTGATTACCATGGAGCTTTCCACATTCTGCTTGGACCCACTGTATTCACCTGTTTCTTCAGTCTTGCGGGCAATGGTTTGACCTGTGTCTTCTTTTCTCTGGAATCTCTCAGATTCCAAAAGAGTTGATGATTTCTCAGACTATCCAGATTTTCACTTGTTAGAATGGAGTGGCAGCCTCCAAGCTCGTTACCTGGAAACCAGAAGTCCACCATTTGAATGTCAATTTTTAAATTTTAATCTTTTTTTTAAAGATTTTATTTATTTATTAGTTAGAGAGAGAGAGAGAGAGAGCGAGCACAGGCAGACAGAGGCAGGCAGAGGCAGAGGGAGAAGCAGGCTCCCCGCCAAGCAAGGAGCCCGATGTGGGACTCGAGCCCAGGATGCTGGGATCATGACCTGAGCCGAAGGCAGCTGCCCAACCAACTGAGCCACCCAGGGGTCCCTAAATTTTAATCTTTAAATGAGATTTGGTCACTAAATTTTTATAATGGAAATATTTAACTGAAATAAAACTTCTGATTATTTAGATACTTGATTTATCTAATAAGAATTATTTCTCATCTCTCCAGGACTATACTTTAACAAGGCTTTCTAACATCTGGTTCCTTCAGTAGTTTATTACTTCTATTTTTTAGGTTTATAGATAAAGCCAAATTTGTAGAAATGGTTGTATTGCTATACACTTGTTTTCTATACACTCACTTGTTTTTATTCAAGTGGGAGAATTTGTGGTATGTAAACTAGACCTCAGTAAAATTGTTTAAGAAAGTGAAGAACCAGATAAATTTAGCTGGATATACAATCAGTGGATTTTTTTTTTTATTCTCCAAATATTTTGCTTCACTGATTTGGAAAATCAGTGCTTAATTTTATATAACAACTATTTTTTTCCTAAATGTGGATATGCATTAGTCATCACTGGAATGACCAGAAATGAATCTTTGAGTGTTAAGGAACTGAGATTTTTTACTTGACAAAAGTGGGAAAATTAACATTGTTTTGAAGAGCCATAGAACAAATTTCATGCCTATTAACCTATCACTGGTTTTTCTGGAAACCTTTAATATAACTAATAAACATAATTGTCCAATCAAATAAAGATACAGGAGATTGTATGTTTTTAAGTAGTTTTATATCCTTCGAATTGGTATTAGAGAGGGATAAAAAGTTAATCTGATTTTAGACTAGAAATTACAATGAAACTAACACATAAGATTATGAAAGTATTCAACCATCTTCAAGATAAGTCAACTTTGAAATTAATCTCAAGAGGAGAGCCTAATATTTTGCTGATAAGCCATGATTTTCCACTTAATAATTACCTTTTAAGAAAGTCATATTTTATTAAAATTATTAATTCACTGTACTACTTTCCTAATAGCACAAGAGCCATAGTAATTGAAAGGAGATAACAAGAGTTTTCAGTAAGACTAATATGCGAGTGGCGATAGGGTCTCATTCCAGTATTAGTTCAAATGTAAATATGTACCCACAATATTGATACCCTTTATAGAACCAGCAAAGATGGAAATCTTCCGCTTGGTTACTAAAAGCATCCTTAATGATGATGCTGAATGTACTGTAAGATTAGCACTAATCAAGTCCAAAATGCCCTTTTATCTTTTGCACTGAATTCTAACAAACCTCACACAAAATCTCTAACCGAAAGAAGTAAATTGCACCTCAGACAACCACATAAAGCACTCTAACAATCCCATTAGTATCGAAGCTATTGAATTTGCCTGGAGTTTTGTGACAAGACTCAGCATCTGTTTTGCTAATCCCATTTATGTAAATAAACAGTATTTTGTTCTATATGATGATCTGAGAAACTTGATCTGCATCTACAGGAAATGAAAATTCCCTCTACCTATGGATTTGGAACTATGCTGGCAATTAAATGGTATTATCAACAGCATGGAAACTGGGTATTTTTAGCACATTCAAAAAAAAAAAAAAAAAAAGGAAGAAAAAAGAATTCCTGGTGGTGGTAACTGGGGTTTATCTGTTGGAGTGAATCCACTTGACGCTACAGAGAAGTAACTATTCAGGTTTGAATTCCCTTCTGAGGCAAACTTTTGCCAGGAAAACAGAATCTGTACAGATTTATTGCATTTTCATAAATTTATGTACTTGCCAATTCTCCATAGTGACTGAATTTGGAGTTTGAAGACAGGAGATATGTCCTAACTATAAAATTCTGAAGTCCCATAAAAATATAAATTATCATGCTATATTATGCTTCTATGAAGTTGTTAAAGAATTTCTATCATCTGAGTAAATAGTGTTGCATCCTTTGAGATATCAATAAAAACACCTAATTAGGGTAGGTGTGCCTGCAAAGGGGAAAAAAAAAAAGCTCCCCCAACAAGAAAGATGAAGATGAATTTCTAGAGAGGCAGTATAATCCTGGTAGTTTCATGTGGTTGGCAGGAATCCCGGCTTCTAAATTTCTCCATCTCTATAATCTTTGATAACTGCTAGACACTGGGCGGTGGTGTGCTGCTTCACAAAGGGAGAGGTTAGAAGCGCAAGAAGAACGTGCCCCATGCTACTACAATGTCTTGGAAGTGCCACCCAACCACACTGCAGACATCCCGCTGGCCAGGCGTTAGTGACAGGGCCAGGCGGTCTATGTTACAGGTGATGATGTGCAGAAATAACATTGGGATATTACGACTAAAGCAGAAAGTGAACATGGATATATGGAGAGGCAGCAACAGTCTGTAAAACAACCAAAAATGTATCTCCTTTAACTATATAGCATTAATCTTTATGAATCCCCCAGAGGAACTTTTTTTTTCAGTTCAGCATGTTTAAAGTTAATATTAAAATACAGTTATCCTGGGACGCCTGGGTGGCTCAGTTGGTTAAGCAGCTGCCTTCGGCTCAGGTCATGATCCCAGCATCCTGGGATCGAGTCCAACATCGGGCTCCTTGCTCGGCAGGGAGCCTGCTTCTCCCTCTGCCTCTGCCTGCCAATCTGTCTGCCTGTGCTCGCTCGCTCTCTCTCCCTCTCTTTCTGACAAATAAATAAATAAAAATCTTAAAAAAAAATACAGTTATCCTTTATGATTGTTCCTAATTCTGCCATAGCAAAGAACATTGTTACCAAAGAATTTCAGTACCCCACTTACAGATTACCCTTCCCACCCTCCTACTCAGCAAAAGGGTGTCAACTCTTTCTCACCATCTCTGCAAATAGCTTTCTCTACCTACCTGAATATGCTTTCCTAGGTCTTTCTCTCTCTGGATGTCTTGAGAGTGTGAGCTAGATTTTTGGAGAAAGTGTGGTTTATTAGGGGCGAGTATCAAAGCCTACAATTTTCAGTCCCAAAAGCTGTGCTTATCTTACCCTTTGCTCTGAAAACTAATGTATTCCGAGCTACCCTGCCCTTTCATCGGTATGGCAGAGTAAGAGTTTCCGGACTTATTCCAGTTGATTATGCTATGTTTGCCTTTGGCTTCAGGGTGTACTGTGCATTGCTGTGTTCAGTCTTAATAGCACAAGATGAACAGAATGAACAGGGGTGGCACTTATTCATTCCACAGTCACAGCAGAGCCCTAATGTCCAGTGAATCCAAGGTCCGGCTTTTCCTCTGGGTAAGATGGCACCCACGGGCTACCTAACGTCAGTGCCGGCAGGGTAAGCCAAAGTAAGCCAAATAAAACATAAGAGCTGGTGTAGCTCTGCAGGGTTACCGGAGTGTAAATCGGCAGAGAACAGATTCTAAAAATACCTGTGTGAATTAAATTTAAGAGTTTCAATACCTGGATATAGAGAGTTGTTGGTTATCATCAGTTATTTTTATCACTCTTCTTGATAGCTGGCTCATTACTGTGAGTGCATTGATGTGTATGTGTATACATACATATGCATGTGCTATAGTATATATATAATACACATGTGATGTATATTAATTGTAAGAGTATATTATTTCAGTCTAGATTTGCAGATGGCTTAGAGGTTTCTGCCAAAGAGGCTTCTTATGGAAAAATTAAATGTATAAGTAAATTCAACTTTTAGAAAACAGGTAAGTTGGTGAATATTTAGAAGCACATAAACATATATGTAAGCATAGATATATTTAATATATAGTGATATTATATTCATATATAAGACCATTACATTTGATAATTATAGATAAAACATGTATAAGTAGATAAAACATATGAAAAAAGTACCCAAGGAGACTATTAAATGTCTAAGAGTATTTGTGTAGATATGCACACACATGTCCTCACAAGATCTCTGGACAGGGTTGGGTTCTCGCCCATACACCAGGAACAAGGTGTATAAGAGAGTTACTCAATTAGGTTTTGAGCTTCAGTTTGCAAAATAAGGGGATTAAATTATTCTGGATAATTTCTCAGTGTTCTCTTTCAAAATGTCTATGTTCTTTAAGAAAACAAAAACAAGGAAATAGGTCATTTCTGAATTAGTTCTGGACCTATTCATTCATAAATACAGCTATTTTAACTCAATTGAGTACTAAGTAGGATCTTAATTGAGAATCTGCCGTTGTTGTGTATAAAATAACTTCACAATACATACAGGACTCAGACTAAGTCAATTTACCTTTGCAACACTTTGTAACTAAATGGAATCAAGCATGGCTTCAGCACTACCTCCTCTTAGGAGGGGTCAACTCCAAAATTCTTTGTCTTTTAATTAACCAAGAAATCATTCTTATGATTTTTATTCCAACAGATACACTGGACTCATATATAAAAATCTTTAAAATTTAAGTAATACATCCTTTTTTGGAGAACCAGATTTATACCTTTTTTAAATCTTACATATATAATAGGTCCTTAAAAAAGATGAGCCAATAATAAGAATTTTTTTGAGGCTATTGACACAGAATGGAATGTGAATTGTCTGAAAATTATGTGATCAAATGTGAAGATTTATAAAGTAGCCTTATGCAGACATGAGAATTCAGAGAGAATTCTATCTACACCATGACCTCATTTCCCATATTAACAAGCAGTCTCTTTGAAAGCAATAAAAAGAAGGCGTGGATTTCTTCAGGCTTCATCCGGAAGCTGCTCTGACCCTGATCAGAAGGATCACAAGGGAAGAAAAGGATACAAAGCACTCAGAGAACTTTCACGGTAGACTATAAGTTGAGGTTTAGGGGAGACAGTTCATATCTGGTATTAATGGCATGATCATTTATAGCACAATCAGGGACTTCTGAGTAGTCTAGCTGAAAGGGACCTTAGAGACCATCTGTTCCTCGCCATTTAAGGTTTATCAGTAAGAAAAGAAAGGCACAGGTAAATTAAATGACTTGTGCAGGATTTCAAACATTTTGTGGGAATACCATTTCACTTACACCAGACTTTCAGTGCCCTTCCCCTCTCTCCTAATTACCCACCTGAGGATTCATCTAACTTTTCAATCAAAACAAAAGGAAATTGAGAACTTTTGCATAGGAGACCTTTTTTGCATTACACATCTGTTCCACGTATAGCTGAATTTTGACACATGGTAACCTGGATAAAGAAAATAGCTCAACCCAGACAGAAAATCAAATATCACAGAACATGCGATAAACTAGGAATGGAATAAGGTTTAAAATTGTACTTGAGAAGCACAGAAAAAGCAAAAATAGGATGTAAAACCATCCGTACTTCCACAAGTTTAAAACAATATTGTATGAACTCAAAAGGAAAGCCCTCCCCTGCAATGTCAAGGGTCAGAGGTCACCACCGTTTGCCCTTTAAAATACTACATCTCTTACTGAAATTACAGTGCCCACAGGACAATGGCATTTAAAAAAAAAACAAAAACTAATCAATGTTTCTCCTGTGGATCATGATTTTATTGCCTTATTTCAAAAATTTCAATTAAGAGAATAAGGAATTTTGCAAAGAGGCTGAATCAAAAAAAATTTTTTTTTTTAAGTTGAGCTTTTTCGTGTGGTTGGATGCATCCATCCTTGAAACGATCCTATGGAATTAAGCTTCGTGAAGGAAATTCCAATCTTTCCAGTTTTAGTCTGTACATTCTCGCATGTAAGTATGAACGCATGCATGTGCACGTGCGTACATACCTATGACATGAGAGGTAAATGCAAAGTAAGGAAATAGATTCCATTTTTCACTGATGAGCTGATGTTTTTCTTACTTCTAGACATAACTTTATAATGCAAGAGGTAAACAACTCTAAAAGTCACACTAAATTTTTTATTAGGGTTTTCTACCTTATTCTGGTATTTTCCTGTCAGGGATTCATTTTTTACCTCCATGTAATTCTGCTGACCTGAATGAACATGCAGCTATCAATGCCCAAAGTCCTTACAAGACAAAAGGAAGCATAAGTAAAAACGACATTAATTCTAATAAGTGTTGCTCTCATTCTTGTGTTCAGTTAATAATTCCTTGGTTAGGCAACATTTTCTTGGTAAAGTTACTAGAACCAAGTCCCCATTAATGTCTTTAAACTAGCTTTCAAAGTTCTACAAACAAGAAAAATACGTAACCCAAATCAAAAGTGAATTGATTTGCATAATAAACTTTTCTCTTCTTCCATGTGCAAGGTAAAAGAATTCTCTGAAAGTTGTTAAATTATGTTTCAACTTTATTTCAGTGCACCTGAAAAGTATAAAATCATGAATCTCACCAGTGGAGAGGATAGTCCCTCCATCCTGTTTGAGATCCACCCATCTTTTGATAAAATTGTTCTGTCAGACCTAGCTATACTATTGGTGAAATTAACATAGGTGAAAGCAAAGGCAGTGTCAAAATTGGACTTTTATTTGGAGGGAAATAAAGAGCTACTGTGCCATGATGCAACATATTTAGGGAAGACCAGTATATCAAAGAACAGAGATAGAAGACAAAAGCAGAAGCAGGGGTGCTGGG
Organism: Taxidea taxus jeffersonii; assembly: GCA_003697995.1. Lineage (NCBI taxonomy): Eukaryota > Metazoa > Chordata > Mammalia > Carnivora > Mustelidae > Taxidea > Taxidea taxus. Next base: position 21,399 of record ML111201.1, on the reverse strand, counting down.
GGAGAGGATTCTAGGGCTATGTAGGAAAGAGAGCATGGACTGACTGGCCATGCAGAGATCAAGATGTGATATAATGCTCATTTATATGCATTATATGTGCTTATATATAACATAATAGGATTATAAATGAGCAGAAATTATGGATGATAGGCAGCACCATTATTTTTCAGACATTTGTGGGTTTTATGATCAATAAGCCTGATTTTACATTTATATATGCTGACCCTCCAGAAAAATTAATTACAGAATTCCAAGTGCATACATTATTCTGAAATACTTTATGGTTTTAAATTACAAAAAAAAAAGTGTTGCTGTAAAGTGAACCAATCATTCATCACCTAGTAGAGCTGATGTTGTTCTTAATATAATTGTTCATAACATAATAGCCTCTTATATAGCTACAAAATTTTATTTCAATACTTTGTTCTCACCAGGTGAATGACATTTCATGGCATTTTCCTGCCCATTTCCTGCCCTACATAAAACTAATATGCAACAAGGAATAAAGTGACCATTACAATATTTCAAAAATCCTGAAGGCCTGCTTTGAAAAAGGTGTCACTGATCTATTTTATATACTGGTGAATGAATTAAATTAGAGTGCATACTGTATTATTCCATTTCTATAAAATACTAGATATACAAACTAACCTACAGTGAAAGAAAGCAGATGAGAAGTTGCCTGGGGGTGGAAAGGTAGGTAAATTTGGGAGAAGAGGCATGAGGATACTTCTTGGGATGGTGAGATATGCTCCCTATATTGGTATCATGGTTTCATTAGTGGATAAGTGACAAAACATACTAAGTTTTACAACTTAAATACTGATAGTATTATATATCAATTGTATCTTAATAAAAAGGTTAAAAATAAGTATAGTTGCATTTACAAGATTTCCATTTCCCATAGGTAGTATAATTTGTCTATTTCATTGAAAACCAAGCACACTTAAAGTTCTGCAAATTTCTAAAACTATCATCACTGTCTTATTTGATATCAACTGCACTTCCTTATGAATTTTTTGTTAGCTTTGTGAAAACTTTTAGAGAATAGTAGCTTGGCAAATTAGTACACATTAATGGGAAACAAACTTTTAAAATTTTAATAAATTTTAAGAGTAATTAATACAATTTTAGAGTAAGATGTGATTCTTACAACACAGTTCTGAGCAGTATTAAAATCAAAATAAAAAATTTTTTGAACACTGAGACCTACCAAAACTGAATTAAAATCCAAATTCTACCAATGAGAAATAATCTTTATAAAAATCAGGTGAATACCAGTTACACCACTGCTATTCAACATGGTATTAGAAGTCCTAGCCTCAGCAATCAGACAACAAAAGAAATTAAAGGCATCTGAATCAGCAAAGAAAAAGAGAAATACTCTCATTCTTTGCAGAAGATATGATACTTTATGTGGAAAGCCCGAAAGACTCCACTCCAAAACTGCTAGAATGCATAAACAAATTCAGTAATGTGTCAGGATATAAAATCAATGCACAGAAATCAGTTACATTTCTGTACACCAACAGCAAGACAAAAGAAAGAGAAATTAAGGAGCTGATCCCATTTATAATTGCAACCCAAACCATAAGATACCTAGGAATAAACCTAACCAAAGAAGCAAAGAATCTGTACTTAGACAACTATAAAGTACTCACGAAAGAAATTGAGGAAGACACAAAGAAATGGGAAAGTGTTCCATGCTCATGGATTGGAAGAACAAATATTGTGAAAATGTCTATGCTACCTAAAGCAATCTACACATTTAATGCAATCTCTATCAAAATACCATCAATTTTTTTTCAAAGAAATGGAACAAATAATCCTAAAGTTTATATGGAACCAGAAAAGACCCTAAATAGCCAGAGGGATGTTAAAAAAGAAAACCAAAGTTGGTGGCATCACAATTCCAGATATCAAGCTCTATTACAAAGCTGTAATCATCAAAACAGTATGGTACTGGCACAAAAACAGACACATAGATCAATGGAACAGAATAGAGAGCCCAGAAATGGACCCTCAACTCTACAGTCAACTAATCTTTGACAAAGCAGGAAAGAATGTCCAATGGTAAAAAGAGAGTCTCTTCAACAAATAGTGTTGGGAAAATTGGACAGCCACATGCAGAAAAATGAAACTGGACCATTTCCTTATACCACACACAAAAATAGACTCAAAGTGGATGAAAGACCTCAATGTGAGACAGGAATCCATAAAATCCTTGAGGAAGACACAGGTAGAAACCTCTTTGACCTCAGCCACAGAAACTTCCTAGAAACTTCACCAAAAGCAAGGGAAGCAAGGGCAAAAATGAACTACTGGGACTTCATCAAGATCAAAAGCTTTTGCACAGCAAAGGAAACAGTCAACAAAACCAAAAGACAACTGACAGAATGGGAGAAGATATTTGCAAATGACATATCAGATAAAGGGCTAGTATCCAAAATCCATAAAGAGCTTATCAAACTCAACACCCAAAGAACAACTAATCCAATCAAGAAATGCACAGAAGACATGAACATACACTTCTGCAAAGAAGACATCCAGATGGTCACCAGACACATGAAAAAGTGCTCCACATCACTCGGCATCAGGGAAATACAAATCAAAACCACAATGAGATACCACCTCACACCAGTCAGAATGGCTAAAATGAACAAGTCAGGAAATGACAGATGTTGGTGAGGATTCAGAGAAAGGAGAACTCTCCCTGTACTGTTGGTGGGAATGCAAGCTGGTGCAGCCTCTCTGGAAAACAACATGGAGGTTCCTTAAAAAGCTGAAAATAGAGCTACCCTATGACCCAGCAATCACACTACTTGGTACTTACCCTAAAGACAAAGATGTAGTGATCAGAAGGGACACATGTACCCAAATGTTTATAGCAGCAATGTCCACAATAGCCAAACTATTGCAAGAACCTAGATGTCCACCAAGAGATGAATGGATAAAGAAGATGTGAGATAAAACAATAAATAAAATTAAAAATTAAAATTAAAATTAAAAATTTAAAAAAAGATGTGAGATTATATATATATATGTACACACACACACACACATATATAGACACACATATATATAATGGAATACTATGCAGCCATCAAAAAATGAAATATTGCCATTTGCAATGACATGAATGGAACTACAGGGTATTATGCTAAGTGAAATAAGTCAATCAGAGAAAGACAATTACATGATCTCTCTGACATGAGGAAATTGAGAGGTAGGACAGGGGCCATGAGGGGTAGTTAGGGAGAAAATGAAACAAGATGGGACTGGGGAGGGAGACAAACCATAAGAAACTCTTAGTCTCAGGAAACAAACTAAGGGTTTCTAGGGTTAGGGGCAGAGGGATAGGGTGGCTGGGTTATGGATATTGGGGACGGTATATGCTATAGTGAGTGCTGTAAATTGTGTAAGACTGATGATTCACAGACCTTGAAGCAAATAATACATTATACGTTAATAAAATTTTTTTTAAATCAGGTGAATACCATATTCCAGGTGTGTGTATATGTGTGTGTTCCCAGATAAAGATGAATGCTGAAGAAGAAGACATTTGCACAGATCTATATGTATTGGACACCGGACTATCATTTTAATCCATCAACATTTCTAATCTTGATTATTTCCCCTGAACAGGCCCTTGTTGACCCCACCATAACTTAATATCCATGACACTGATGGAATTTTTACTTGGAGTGAAATGTGTTCATATAAGTGCAAATTTTCTTTGGTGTATACTTGGCTAGTCTTTCCTGTAATCAAGAAATGCACCACTTTCTTTCCCTTTAAAAGATTTTTTCCCCATTAGGAAAGAGGGGAAGGATTTTTATCTGAGAAGGTTAACATGATATCATGAAAATTAAAGTGATATAAAATGATATTAAATCCAGCCATGTAATTTAGCATAGCTATCAGGAAGACCTAAAACATGCCCCTTAATAACTTTCATTTTTAAATACTTTAAATAGGAGTTTGAGATACTTTCCTTACTAAATATTAGTTATTATCTATAAACAGTGCACAAACATACTTGATCTTCATTATAACTTTCTATCTAGGAGACTTCAAGGCATTCAGCATTCTGCTTCTCAACTCTGTAAAAGATATATATAGATACATATAAAAAATTGTATCTAAAGCAAATACTTCCACAATGGATTAAAAATGTGTAAAGAAAAATTAACAAATTAACAAAATTTTTAAAATGTTAGATGAATTCATTAGTGTTTAAAATGATGCTCCACTTAAACCAAAAATGAAACTACCCAAATATTTTATAACCTTTAATTACCTGAAAGCCTTTAATTACCTGGCCTTTAATTACCTGAGAACAGCATATAGAAGAAGCAGTTCTGAGTTATTTCTTCATGAAAAGTATGGGAGACAAGACATGAAAGACAGTTTTTCCTAAACATCTCCTCTGTTAATTCTGATAAAATAAATGTCAGAGTCTAAATAAAGCTCCATATCAAGTACATATTGAGATCATAAGTAACATTTCTTTTTTTACCTATAGTCAGCCAATTTATTCAACAGTTTAAAAGGTTGTTTTGGGGAAAGAAAAAACAACAGTGGCACCTGGTTGGCTCAGTAGGTTTAGTGGCTGCCTTCCGCTGGGGTTATGATCCCAGGGTCCTGGGATGGAGCCCCACATTGGGCTCCCTGCTCAGAAGGGAGCCTGCTTCTCCCTCTCCTCCTACCGCTTTCCCCTGCTTGTGCTCTCTCACTCTTTCTGTCAAATAAATAAATAAAATCTTAAGAAGAAAAAAGAAAAAAATTCCCATCCTGGAACCTGTGCCCTGGGTTCCCCAGGAATGAACACCCCACAAGGAGCCTCCTGGTGTGGAAGCCCACATGGCTCTAGGACCCAATAACCCTTAGGGAGTAGCTAATGCTAAGCAGCAGCCCCCCCCCCCCCCACACACAGACATTCACTGTTCTGGATCGAAATGGGAATCCAGAATTTATTACTCAGCTACAGCGTTCCTGTTAAATAATTTCCCTTGCATGCCTCTCTAATTTCAGAAATGTTTAAAGAGGTAAAAATATGACTGGAAAAAAAAATGCCGAAGAAATTGGAATGTCTTGCTCGCTTGTAGAATCATTCCAGTTTTTCACTCCTTTGAAACCTCCCACTATGTGGCAGGTGTAGCTCAGCACGGACCCACCCGGCAGCTGTGAGCACACCCCCCGCCCCCGCTCTCCCCGAAGCTCACATTCCCATGGGGAAAGAGAAGAAACACCCCGTTCTATTGCAGGGCAGCCTGTGTATGCGCCACGGAGACAGGGCCCCACATCTGCTGGGAAGACAGGCGCGCTCAGTGAGACTGATCTCAGCGAACCAAGTGAGAGGGGAACCACACAAGTACCCAGGGAAAGGGAACCCCCAAAATGCTACGGCTTGGAGATCAACCAGGGCACGTTCAGTTACAGGAAATTTTACATGAAGGAACTTCAAGAGTGACTGATGTCTACATTTCCCCAAATGTAAATTGATCAATGCTGCCCTTTTTAGGATTTTGTGTAAATTCAAAAACCCCTAAATACATTATACTGATACCTTTGGACATTCGGTATATGCAATACACTTGTCATATCATTATGTATGTGTTCTTGCTCTTGAAGAAGCGGCCTCAAACCAACTTTAAACATTTGAACTTCTTACAAAGGGCTCAAGACTCCAAGAAAATCAGAAGCCATCAGGCCTTTTCTTTTCCCCCAACTAAGATTTTATTTATTTATTTGACAGAGACAGAGCACAAGAGGAGGAGAGGGAGAGGGAGAAGCAGGCTCCCCACAGGAGGGGGAAGAGGGGTGGGCGTGGGGGCTTGATCCCAGGACTCCCTGATCCTGATCCCAGCCTAAAGCAGTTGCTTAACCAACTGAGCCACCCAGGCTCCCCAGCCATCAGGCCTTTTAGAGGACTAGCCCCAAAGTGGGCTAGCACCTCAAGTCTGCCAAATTGTCCAGCTTCAAGCAAACGCTGAGGCTAACAATGAACCAATGGGCAGGAAATAGACAAGCACATAGAATAGGATGAATAGTTATTGTCACTTTTAGACAAAATTCATGCACGCCCGCCATGTTTCAAACCAAACTCGAATTTAACATTAAATTGTAAGTATATCCACTTATGTAGTCTTTAAATGCTTATACATTTATCCAGCAACAATGCTAAAGCAATTTAGCATTTATTAATGGATACATTTAATAAAAAGTTGGTAGCTAAACATAAAACCTGCATAGCAGCAGAAACTAGAAAATAGATCTACAGTGTGACTCAGCAATCCCACTTCCGAGTACCCACACGCAGGACACGGAAGTGAAAGCTACACGCTCATGTTTGCTGCAGTATTTGTCACAAGAGCCAAGATACAGAAATCAACCCAAGTGCCCATGGTCAGATGAATGGGTAAAGATGTGACCTCGTATTTACACGTGCACACACACAAAATGGCACACTGTTCAGCATGAGAAGAACATCTGCCACCTGAGGCAAAATGGGTGGAATTTGAGCACATTGTGCTGAGGTAAGTCAGATGAAGACAAATACTGTCTGGTGTCACTCATATGTGGAATCAAAGAATTCGTAAATTGATAAATAACACAGAGTCAGTGGTGGTTACCAGGAGACAGAGGTGCTGGCAGGACAGATGTCATTTCAAGGGACAAAACTGCAATTAGTATGTAAGTCCTAGAAATCTAATGCACATCATAAGGAATACTGTAATCATCAAACTCGCTAAGAGGCTAGAACTTTATTCTGACCACTAAATTATAATTATGTCATGTTATGGAGGTGCTGATTATTGCTAATTAGGTAATCATTTTACAATATATAAATGCATCAAATTAACAGGTTGTACATATGAAATTTACACAATGTTACATGTCAAATATGTTTCAATAAAAAGATACAGAAATTTTTTGAAGCCCAAAACTCAGTGAAACATGTGCAATTTAAGTTGACATAAAGATGTGCATCTGACCACTGTAAATGACACATATATTGTTTTAGCAAAACTGACTCAAATTACATAAGTGTGTGATGCTTAGAAACATCAGGTTACATAACATATTAGGAATGCCACATACTTAGAAATGTATAAATTTAAACCTACAAGGGGCACCTGGGAGGCTCAGTTGTTAAGGGCCCGCCTTCAGCTCAGGTCATGATCCCTGAGAACTAGGAAACAGCAAAAATGGAGAAAATGTCCTTCAAAGAAAAAAAGCCCAGATGATTAAAATGAAAGGCTACAGAAATTGCTTGTATTTGAAGCAATTGTACAGCGATCAAGGGGCATTGGCTAGAAACCAAACTGAAAGATGCATAAAGATAAGCAGCTATGTTTTAAAATCTGAAGTGCTCATTTATCTTTCGCCTCCAAAGAGAACTTAGAAGAATTGTGATTCATACAAACATAAGTTTATTATATTAAAAAATTTATTCTGAGAGGAGGAATAAGGAATTCTTTTAAAGAAGGAATCTTTAAAAAGGCTCCTGGAGGGGCGCCTGGGTGGCTGTCATTAAGCATCTGCCTCCCGCTAAGGTCATGATCCCAGGGTCCTGGGATCCAGCCCCACATTGAGCTCCCTGCTCCGTGGGGAGCCTGCTTCTCCCTCTCCCACTCTCCTTGCTTGTGTTCCCTCTCTGGCTGTTTCTCTCTGTCAAATAAATAAATAAAGTCTTTAAAAAAAAATTTAATCCCACAAAACTGTGTAGCAGCTCTGACACTTCTTGGGTACATTTGTATTTAAATACTTCATAGTTAAGAGTCTCTTATGGTTTGCTTAGAGAACAGAGGGCTGCTGGAGGGAGATGGGTGTGGGATGAGCTAGATGGAGAATGGGCATTAAGGGAGGCATTTGTTTAGATGAGCACTATTATATGTAAGTGATGATCACTGAATTCTACACCTGAAACCAATATAGAACCTATATGTTAACTAGAATTTTAAAAAAATGTTTGAACAAAAGGGTAAAAAAAAAAAACTTTAAATATTCACATCCTCTTTCTTTCTTCTATTTATGTAATAGAATTTCACTTAAAGGGTATACTATGATCTTAACAAGTTGCTTAAAGATACTAATCTCAGTTCTTATTCTACTATCAAGGCATATAACTGTTGTTGCTATCACCTTTTAAATTTTGTAAATGCATATTTATCTACATTTTTTTCATTTGCGATGTCTTCACAATTTTTAAATTTTTAAGTTTCCATGCACTTGTAGCCTTTCCCAGATATTTCTGCTGATTTGGTTTGAGATACAAATTACAAATAATTTTAGCATATATACCCTTAAAAGTGACTAGGGTATAGATCTATATCATCCTTTTCTGAAGGTCACATATAATTATGATCATCTACTTTATAGCCCAGGACACAAAGGTGAAGTCTGAGACATTTAAAAATGACACAGCAATGTGTGATTTGTGGGACAAATTATTGATACCCATGCTGACCAATCTCCTGCAGGTTTTATAGGAATTTATCACCAAAGATCAGGAGAAACTCTAGTCCGGTTTGTAGGACACATATTAATTGATAGGTTTATTTTTTCAAAGGTAATGAATAAAAAAAATCAGAGAGTAAGGAGTTCTATTTGCCAGAAGGATTCTGAATAAACTGCCTTTATTTTCTATTCAGGGCAACAGAAAATGAGAATCAGATATTACTTCTACTGATTTCTTAGGCCTTTACGTTTCTTGAAATTTTT